>VDFB02109291.1:0-32346 GCA_007258455.2 Sequoia sempervirens | reverse complement strand
ATCCTCCTTGCTACTCTTTCATAAAGATACTTGCAACCTTTCCCCCATTCTGATCTGGGTCTTGCATCATGAAATGATATCCTTGCTGATTTGAAAACTAATAACATTCTTTATTCATCATGTAACTAAGATTAATCTGCACAGGCAATTTGCAATCATAATGCAACCAAGGAATACAACTTTCATGTACATGAGGGAAAAAATCATGATCATCTATGTCACTCATCTCAAGATTCAAATGCTTCTCACACAAATCTAAATGCTCTATCATATCAACACTGTTTGAGATCTAAATAAATCTGAAACATTTTGCACATCTTCCATATCACCATTTGACACTGAAATATGATTCATATCCTTAATATCATGCATATCTAAACCAATCAAGGCTAGACTCCTTTCATCCTTGGTATGGAAATAAATGTCTTCTCCACATGAGTTAGAAATTTCTAAATCATGTACCTCTTCTTGAATGGATATAGATTTTTGATCAACTTCAAAGGTTTCTCCATCATTTTGAGAAATGCACTAGGAGTCATATGAATCACTGCACAAAGAAGTTTCACTATCAAAACAAATGTAGGCTAGAAATAGGACTTCAGAATCACCTTCATGTGCACATCTCTGGTATTCAAGAGTTAGCATATCTGAAATTTTCTCACTGTTGAGTGAACACATTTCTTCTTCCATATCTTCCATTATTTCTCCCACTTCCTGATCAAATGTGTCTTCATGGTATTCAACTACAGCTAGAGGAATTATCTATTAACTGTCAAATGGACCTGCATTGTCCATTTCTTCTTCCTCTTGATCACCACAAGAACTGTAAGAATCACCCCATTGTAAGTCAAAATCCATAGGTTCATCTTCACAATCTGAATATTCATTGGATCCCTCATAACATGTACTACTTTCCCTGTCATAATCTGTTATGCAAGAGAGATCTCTTGTATCTTCATCTTCATCATGCAGGCTACCATATGAATCATTTTGACTTACACATGTCTCATCTTCTATTGGCTGCATCGTTTGATCAATTTCTCTATACTAATAAAAAATACAACTATTGGATTCAACATTGATAGTGTTCTCATACCTTATCCTCTCCATGCCATCAATAAATTTATTCACTTGATCAAAGGCATGTTGTATTGATGATTATGGCCAATAAGTTGATTCAGGTTTCCAAACTCTTATGAATTGTGCAACAGAAAGGGGTCTTGTAGGCTTACAATTAGGAGGTAATTGCATACAGATATTTATCATCCTATTGTATAGAGAGATTTTATCTTCTCCTTCATGTCTCCTTATGTTAAGAAATGCATCAAAGGGGTAAATTCAACATTCTAATTCTACGATGGAATCTTGGCTTTTAGTATGTACGTACTCATCTTCTTCCTCCTCAAGCTATTGACTTGGATATACATTTCGTTGCAAGTTTTGATTGACACCTTCATGTGGGCTGGAATTGTGTTGATCATATTGATAGTCTTGATAGCTTACCATCCTTTGTCTAGGAGGGACTGGATAAGCATTTACTTGCTTTGATGACTATGGTGAATGAATTTTCTATTGTGCATGATATGCATTGCTTCCATTGTGAAGATTTCCAATTGTACTATCAAGCACTTGTGGGGTCCAATTCCTATTTGCATTTGTGTATTCATTCTTATTGCAAAATTCTCTTGATTGTAATAGTTGTTTCAATTGTAGTGTTTCTTTGTCCAATTGCAGCCATTGCTTTTTCAATTCTTTAAATTCTCTTATCAACTATTTCCTTCTAAAATATTCTTTTGTTCCATACACAAATTGTCTATCCATTCTTCATCAAGTTTTTACCAGAGTCGCCACCTACTTTTCCAAAAGTAGGAAAATGATTCTTTTAAAAATTATTTTTTTGATTTTCCCCAGTCACTTTTTTTTGAAACTTCTCAAATTATGAATCTTTCCTCAATGACTCTATATGATGATCTTCAACCGGATATCCTACAATAATTCCCCAGTAGAGTTTCCAATTTGTTAGCTCTCAAAAACGCAGGTTTGAACCACGAGAGGTTGCCAAGCTCTCACAACGTTTCAGGGTAACAAGAAAGGCCAAATGATTTGAACATTCTTCTCTTTAGCTACTACTAGACCTAGGTGGGTATACCTATTTGAATAAAGCATACTTGACATTTGTTCATTTCCTAAAGCAATTTACCCACACTGGCAAATGGGAGTGGATAAATGAATTTTATTTTGGTATAAATTGTATAAGCAATATCAAGGCTAAATCTAATGTGTTCATATGTAAAAATGAATGAAATTAAAGAATGAAATAGTAGAGACCAGTTCCTTATTGGGTGTACAGAGTCAAATGAAAATCTGAAATGAGTAACTTCTTTTTGGTAGAAACTCAAATTGTTTGGCATATAGGTTTAAGTTTATAACTTGTATAAACATGCAGGAATGTGATTACCAAGTTCTTCTTATTGATCCAAATGATATTTCCTAATTACTATGACTAATTGAAAGGACTTAATCTTTCCTTGAAAGAACCAATTAATCCAATCATACAAATACATCAAGTGTGCACTAATAAACTGAAAAATATCCTTGATATACAGTTTAAACAATTAAAAAACATCAACCTTGGAGACAACTTCAATATTAATACTTTTAATTAACACAACAAACAACTCAAACCAGAAAAATGTCATCACATCAAATAAATTTAATTGAAATATTCATTGTTTTAGACATGCATCATAGTCTCAAAATTATCAACATTTTGTATCCTATTGTACATAATTTTTATTCGATCTCTGTCCTCTTTTTTTCTGCTATCAAAAATGGGTTTTATATATTAGCGTCATGAAAGGTCACATCCATTCATATTCAAATCTCAGGCAATTATTTTATTTGGGCCTTTTCAAACATTCGTTGAATACCCGCTGAGACGTCCTATAGTCATACCAATGTTTCGAGTCTCCCTGACAATAAATATATCACATATCGCTATGGAGTCATGTAGTTTGATCGATGTACTGAGTCTCCCCAAGAATTATTCCTTTAGTCCTGAATATGTCATTCTAACTCTCACCTATGAAGCCTATCATTGTGACTTTGTGAGTCGGGAAAACGCTCCATAGATTAGTTCATGTTTTGGAAATATTTCTTTCAATTTGTCTTCTAATCACTGAGACATAATGTTTCTCCTACCAATGGAAAAACACCCGGTATGACCTTCCTAGCTCTCTCCAACAAAGCCTGTCTCGCTGATGAATATTCCCTCTGAACATATTGCTAAGTTATTATGTAATCCTATCGGTGTGACATAAGGGGTCGGTAGGACTCCATAAGCTCATCCTGATGACAGTGATGGAATCTCCCTCTATTTTTTCAGCAAGACCAAATGAATGTTACAAGACTTCACTTTGATGGCTTCAGTCTGGCCGATGAATTTCAATATCCGCGAGACCATGAATATTGCTAAGTCCACCTACCGATGTATTTATGTTATAGCGATATGGTAAGTTGGAAATACTTCCTTGAACTCACCCCAATGCCAACGACAGAACCCACCCTACCTTATTAGTAAGACCAAATGAATGTTGCAGGACATTACTATGATTGCTCTTGTCTCGCTGACATTTCACTTTTGTACTTCATTGGTAAAACATACATAGGCTCAATATGAATTATCCCAATGCAGATTTTTCTTGCCAATAGGATCCTCTGGTCGCTGCAACTACGAACTGCATCATGCCGATATGAATCCTCAAATGAAATCATATCAGTATAAAATTCTCGATCTCTTGTCGATAAACTGCAAAAGACACACATTAGTATAAAAATTCTTCATGGATCGGTGAGACCTATATATCTCTTGCCAATATGATTTATACATTGAAATACTCAGGGTTAGATGAATTCTATGGGACCAAATGACAAAATATGGGAAAAAAATTTATGCAAAGTGGATTCATGAGCTTATGGCATGGACTTCTTAGGAAACTTATGGGTACAGACAGCCATAAAATTTTCAAAATTTTACAGTTCTAACAGAGACTCTAAAGGAATCCTATATCAATATCACATTTAAGAAAATTCCCAGAGCAAACAACAGAGTAGCATATGCCATGGTAATGATTGGATCCCTACTAGACATCCCTCATAATGTCCCAAAATATGAATACTTGGTAGAGCAGCTTCTCATGCCTGCATTTGAGGTACTAGAATCATAATTTGTGTGTGAAATCATTGGTTCTAGTGATCCCTGGTACCATGACATTTATACCTACCTACGAATAAGTGTCCTACCTACTGACTTACCCTCAACCTTAAAATGAACCTTTGTCAAAAACACATCCTAATTTGTCATGTCCTAGGATATACCCTTTCTTGTAGGAGCATAGAAGGAACCTTATTACATTGTTTAAACACTAAGGAGGCATTGACCAATTTAACTGAGGTGCATGTAATAGCATCTATGGTTCACACTTGAGTGGAATGACCCTAGCCAAGAAACTGTTGAGGATGGGGTATTATTGGCCTACAATGGAAAGAGAAGCACATGACTACGTCAAAAGGTGCCTACAATGTTAGTAGCATGGGGATCTCATCCACACTCCAGCTCAAGAACTTCATCCCATCATCACACCATGGCCCTTTTTGCAGTGGGGACTCGATCTCATTGGAAAAATTACTCCAACTTCATCTAATGGCCACAAGTTCATCATAACCACCACTAGGTACTTTACCAAGTGGGCGGAAGCCATACCCATGACATATATAACCATGAAGCGGATATCAAAGTTCATCCTGAACTATCTCATTTTTCGCTATGGTGTCCCACAAGCCATTATCTCAGATAATGGGACACTAGTATTTAAGAATCAGGATGTCCACGACTTGTGTAAAATTTTCAAAATCCAACATCGCTTCTCCACCCCATGCTATCCCTAAGGAAATGGCCAAGAAAAATCCATAAATAAAACCATTTTAAAGATCCTCAAGAAAATAATCAATGATGCAGGTCATGATTGGAATCTACAGCTCAATCTCACCCTCTGAGCCTACTGAACTAGCATCTGTACAACCACCGATGCTACCCCCTTCTTCTTGGTCTATGGATCAGAAGAAGTAGTCCCTGTTGAGATCGAGCTCTCATCACTAAGAATATCACTGCAAAACTTCATCATGGATGAAGAGTACAGAGTATCAAGACTAAATGAGCTGGAGCTACTGGATGAGTGGTGTATAGATGCTTTAAATCATTTGCAAGTCTATCAAAACAAACTCAAGAGGAGCTATAACAAGAAAATCAGAAGCAGGACTTTCCAAGTTGGAGAACTGGTATTAAAGGAGAATCAAAAGAATGTCCCTAATCCAAATAGTAAAGGAAAATTTGAACCCAATTGGTTGGGACTATTTGTTATCACAACAAGCTATAAGTCAGGGGCATATCAGTTATCAACACCTAAAGGGGAACCTCTGTAAGAGCCCATGAACAACTCTCATCTCAAAAAGTTGTATGCCTAATCTTTCAAGGTATAGAACCCAAAAAATAAAAAAATTAGAAAATGTCCTAAAAAAATGGTTACTTTGGCAAAAACTTGGCAAATAGGCGTCTTGGTGAGCAAACGAAAAGGAATCAAAAACGAAACAAAAATCAAAAAATCAAAATGATTAAAAATAGTAAAGAGAAAAATCGTCCTTTGGTGAAAACCACTTCGGTGGTTCTTTGGGCAAGTACCTTGGTGAAAACCTGGAAAACAGGTGCCTTGCGTAAAATGGCACTTTCCATCCCACCAAGATCTTCTGAAGCGTTACATCATCAAATAACCATTCATGAACCTATATCTCCATCCATCATCCACCTACATCCACACCATAGCTTGGTCCTATGTCTGTATCATGATCCCTCTTAGTACTACTCAACCCATTCCCTAGGTTAGTTTGTCTTGCTTTTATCAGAGTAGTCTATTGCATCATGATGGGGGCATATTCTCATTGGATTCGAGTATTTCTTGAAGTCCTAAAATCCAAAAACATTAAAAACATCAAAAATCTAAAAATCCAAAACATTCATAAAACCAAAAAATCCAAAACTTGTTGAAACATATCAAAGTCAAAAAATAGGTTAAAATTTAGTCAAAAAGTTAAAAAAATTACGTCTTGTCGAACTATGGGTATCTAAGCCTTGAATGTAGGCAAAAGGTTGATCTAATTACGATCCATCCCCCGAGACACTTAGGTCAATCCTTTAGGATTCTGTTACAATAAATTGACATTTCATCATGTATATCTTCATTTGTAAATCGGTCAACTCATCAGTCAAACTACGTGGTCTTTGTGTGTGTAACGTAGGCAAGGTAATCTATTGGTCATCCCCTGAGGCCCTAGGATAGGTCTTTAGGTTAGTCTCTTGGTCCAAATTTCAGAAAATCCCAAAACATCAAAAAATCAAAAATCAAAACATTTGCAAAATATTGAAAAATACCAAAATAGCCTCAAAACATTGCAAAACTCCAAAAACACATCCAAATATTTGAAAAAAATCATCTGTCTCCATCTTGCTTTCACCCGCAATAAACATCACCCATAATAAATGATCGTCATACTCAAACCTTTGGTAAAAGAATAGAAAAAAAGTCTAGTAGTTGAAAAGTAAAAACTCAAAATGTCAAGTCTTAGGTTTAGGTCAGTATGTAAATAAGTTAGTCAACTCTTTGTGTCAATAACCCATTATCCAATTGGTCCCATATCAATCATCGATAACATCGTGTTCTAGGATGTATCCTTCCTACAATGGGAATTATTTGTCGACACTTTGGATAAATGAAATGATGCTACCATCCTAACATGTCCTAGGATGTATCAGCCTTCTCTGATGGGCATTATCTTTTGGCAATAGTTTGGGTTCTTATCCTTAAAACACATTTCCTTTTTGGTTAGTGTTGATGAAGAACATCGGCTTGTTTGTTTGCTATCAACGTCTTCATTGCTCTCTTTGTGCTCCATTCAATAACCTCTCGATGATGTCCAAACAAATGGATTTAGAGATAGGAATGGGGAAATGATCATTATCTTTTGTTTTGTGCTTGTTGGACATTCTTGTAATATAACTTGAGGTGAATGCTTGCTTTGTTGAATATGTATGGAGGCGTTTGGGCAGCTTGATGACTATTGAATTGATAGGTTATACCTTTATGTTTGGTCCAAGATGTTTAAGAGAAGCCTAAAGTGCATCCTAGCAAGGTTGCTGTATGTCAGGTGTGAACAAGAATAGTCCTATCTATTTGTCGAGTCAAATTCCATCACACTAAGTGAAATTCCATCCTAGATCTTTATACCTTGATGCATCATGCTTATGCATGTTATCAAACATAAGGCAAGTGGCCCTTTCAAAATCCCAATTCTTGATAAGAAAATCATCCATTTCTCATCATCATTGCTCATAAAGTTGGCTTGTTGGATCCTCTTGTCATCATTTCATTTCTCATTTCTTTTTTTCCACACTAACATCATGCTAGGATAGTTAATCATCATCACCAATGCAACCATCATGCATCCACAAACCATTAACATAATGCATATCACATCATATCATATAACATCGATCATCTCACATGCATGTGCATCATCATAATATAGATTTTTTAGTCTAAAGCATCTCATAAATCATACATTTGAATAAAACATCTATTGCATAATCATATAGGCATCATCACATCATATCATCATTTAAGTTGTTTAGGATAATATAGATTGGATTATTCTAAGCATCTTAAAGGCTTATCATGTCCTCGAACCTCTTTATCATGAGATCAAGCGTCAAATCGAATCTTTTAAGCTCGATCTCGAGGGGGCAATATCTTGAATGTACTTCTCCTTTAGGGCATCGAAAAAATTAGATTGTTTTTGCTCATTAGTAAGTTTATTCTTTAAACCAATCCAACAATTACATTTGTTTCCAAAGAGGGGCAAAATGTAGAAATGCAAAATTAGCCTCATGCATTTAATTAATTCATATTCATCCATTCATCAAATAAATTAAGTCTATTTGATTAATCTCTAAAGTCATCCATTTAAATTAAATAAATCAACTTTATTTAATTTTATCCTAACATCACCCTCTTTGATTAAATAAATCAAATCTTTATTTAATTAAATCTAAAATCATCTTCCATCTCCTTTTTTATTTAGTTTAATCCTTAAATCTAAGTCAAATGAGTCAAATCACCTAATCCTCTTTTAAATTAACTAAATCAAGATTAAATCTAATCTAATGCATATCACATTCTCTAGGTTTTCCCACTTGCACAAATAAAGGATTTTAATTAATTTATTAAATCTTCATTTTCCATCAACATGGCATAAAAATGGAATATTCCCTCATGTTTGAAATCAAATCTAAATTGACATGCACATCCAACAAGGAATTTAAGAGCTCTTACATGTCTCTCACAAGTCAAACTTGGCATTTAAGCCCCTTTTTCTCCCTCCAACAAGCCAAATTTGAAATATGAAAAGGCCACCTAATGTCATTTATTGGCACATTGACCAAAAATTGCATATCCTCCATCCACTCACATTTGGACAAGTGGCTCCTTCCTATGGGTTGAATCTTTATCCCACATTCACCCATTTTGCATATTTCTCCATCCTATCATTCTATAAATAGGAGGTCTCATTCCTCATTTAGCATCCACAATTCATGCAAAGTTACTCTGTTCACATTGAGAGCTAATTTTATCCACCACATCTTCAAGGCATTTTATCATTGAGTTTTTCAAGGGTTGGGAAAGGGTCACTTTTCACAACAAGGTGACACCAATCCACTATGGGATAGGTATGCATTTGTGCTTCTTTGATACTTTCAATTAGTTTATTTTGTAATTTTGTTTGTGAAGTATGGTGCACTATCTCATAGGAGCATTTGTAGGTTTGCATGAACTAACCCCATTGCTAATGAGTGTTTGGAGTTTAGATTGTGTATGTAGATTTAGGGGGTGCTCATAGAAGCGTATGTGGCTGACCTTGGAGAAAGTTTCTAAGGTTGAAGATGGTATAAATGCAAGTTGAGATGTGAAGGATTAAAAAATATACACAAGGAACTAAGGAAGCCACAAGTGAAGATTAGAAGTGTGTGAAAGTGAGTTGAGGCAATAGTACTTCATTATGTTAGATTCCTGAAAGCAGTGAGTTGAAGGTTTCTACAATCTTCTATTAAAGGTTGTAGATGTGTGTAAATTGTTATGGTGGATCTCTTTGTTATCTTTTGTATCTGTAGGCAGTGAGCCTTTGTATACAGACTTGTAGCTCCTATTACAGGTAGTGAAACCTCTTGTATTCGGTTTTTCTATTACTTTATATTGTGTGTTAATCCTCACATGGTTTTCCCCTTATTGGGCTTTCCATGTAAAATATGGTGTTCATTGTATTGATTTTGCTTTCTATTAATTGAATTTCATGTGTTTCTTGCTTATGCTGAGAATAGTGTAGTTTGTAAATTTGTGCTTGTTTGAAGTTTGTGATTGAATCTGGTGACAAGCTGATTCACCCCTCTTAGTTGTCTTGTGCCTTTAAGACCGACAAGGCACAGCAGCCTGGAACTACACGCTGCGGTAGAATCCATCATAGGAAAGGGGTGTCATCGGTGATGAGATGCGACTCGGCACGGACAGGCGGGGACTGGAAGGCAAGCGTTTCAAAATTTCAGTTGGGTGGGAGGAATGGGAGGCTGAAGGTAGAGGCATCATATTACTATTTCTCTATTCCTAACATACCATATTACTTATAACATGTTATTAATTATATGACCCTTAATATTTGTTTTAAGATTGATATAGTATTTTTGTGTAATTCTATCAAACAATGTGACATTATATTTGAGATGTTCTATCTAGTTTACAAGTGAAGACTTTTGAGCAAAGGTTCATTAGGGCCTAATATTCAAAATACCTAATAAAACTCATCTCAAAGGGAAAAATGATACCTACTATTTCTAGATGGTGTCCCATCACTTTACTTAACACATATTATTAAATCAATGCTAAAAAATATCTTCAAGGTTAGCTTGTGGTGAAAGGGTTGTATGGAAAAAATAAATTATGTTTCTTGGCAAGAGATTTATCTTGGTTAAGCTCATCCTTGCTTGGAAAACTATATGGGATCAACAATTGAGACAAATACTCTCTTGGTGAAGTTGATTTCAAAAAGATTGAGAGAATGCATTAGAGCTTTATTACCAATATTTTATAATGGTTGAGTTTTGGTTCTAAGTGATGTAAGCATGTTTAAATGTTATTTAAGTATGTCAATTCTAAGCTAGTTATTAATAAAGAGCTATCAAGTACATTTCCCTTACAATATTAAATCTAATAAGGTTTTCCCTTGTCTCCTTTTCTCTTTGTTCTTGTTCATAATTCTCTTTGTTACTTTTTTCATGATATAACCAAATCAAATTCATAAGGGGTGTTTTCATTCCCAATAATTTGGTAATGATTAACTTACATTTTACCAATGATAGCATTCTTTTTCTTAACCATTTTTTAAAAGAGAAATTAAGAATGTGATGGAAGTCCTTATTATATAGTTCAAATTTAGCTCACCACAAAAATAAAAAAATTTATGGTACAAATGGATCTTGCTCCCTAGTGGATTCCTAAAGATTAGAAGAAAAATCAGCATGGGTAGATTACTCATTACCTAGGCATCCCCTCTAGGTTAAGTGTTTACCTATCTAGTATGTGGAAATGGTTTCTAAATATACTCAAAAGAGCACTTTATACATGGGGAAAGAAAAATTATCTTTAGCTACTACAATTCAAGTTGTGAACCATATATTTTTGGTGTCTGATGTGTATTACTCCTCTTTCTAGATGCCCTCTAAAAAAGGCAATGTATATATAAATAAAATAATTCAAAATCTCTTATGGGCTAATTAGAGTGGTAATGTTGGTTTTAAATCCACTTCTTGGTTACAATGCATCCTTCCCTAAGCTAAAGTTTGGTTGAGCCTAATAGACCCCAAAAATTAAGGGTATATTTTTCAACAAAATAAACAATTAGAGTTGGTACTAGAGAAGATCCATGGAAAGTTTTGATTCATCATCATACTATCCATGCTATTATCAAAGGGATATTATGGAAATATATTAGTTAGGAAGATAAAATTATGTTGAATATTTTCTTTTATATGAAAGATTAACTATGGAAGGCTTGGTAATAAGTTTACAAATGTTTAAATTGGAAAATTTATTCCTTGCAACATTGTTTTAGGTTTGTGTCTTCATTTATTTGGTGGAATAGAATGGTGCAATATCAAGGTCATTCCCTTTTTACTTGACTTCCAAGGAAAGCATTTTATCTATTCAATAAAGGGGTTTGATAGTTTGGAGACTTGTGGGATTTTAATTCTCTAGATTGGGCTACTTGGTAAAATATTAAGAATGGCATTTTTTAAGAAACATGCATAAAGGTTTTTTCTTTTGTTAATTCATTGGTTCCTATAAACCTTTTCATGAAGCTTTGTACACCCTTGCAATGTTATCCTTTCAAGGATTGGTAATGGTTTTCCAAGTACAAGTTTTTTTCTTTCCTCTAAAATAAGTTTTCTTGAATCTCCTACCAAAATTTTCCTTAAATCGTATATTGAATCAGATATAGAAATGCAGGTTCTAGGAAAAGACTTGGGAAAATTTGAGTTCTTGTTTTGGTTGGTATAAAAATGAGGGTAATGTTTAAATTTTGGCTTTGAAAGCCTTACATTGCTCATTTTTTCAACACGTTTGAAATACTTTCTTGGGAATACTTGTGGACAAAAAAAACTAGAAGGCTCATTTTACTTATCTTCTATTTTTTATCATGCGTTATGTTGGAAAAAATCATTTTGGGCTTAGGTCTTCAAAATAATATTGTTGTGGATTCTTTTGAGGCAAACTATTTTGTTTAATATATGGAAAAGTAGATGCTTCATAGTTTTTTCAAATCGTAAATTTCATCAAGAAGTAGAAATGCTAATGTTTTACTCTAACACCATTTTCTGAACTATTTCCCTATAATTGCAATTATAGAGTCCCCAAAAATCATATGAAAACTAGTGATCACTTAGATAAGATCAAATAGAATTATTTTTAGCTACATAAAAAAGACATTCTATGTTCCAATCAGCTTTAGCATATGTTGAAGATTAAAATCTAATCATGCTATTTGAAATGATCTTTTTAGAGATGATCTCTTATTAGTTCAATTATATGATGCATTGTGTTGGGCTGATGTAATGTATTGGTTTTTTTTCTCTTGACAGCTAGTTGGGTGCCTTTTCCTTTAATTATTCTTTACTTTGATTCAATATAAAAATAAAAAGCTTGTTTTATATATTTTATTCAAGAGTCAACTTTACTATATATCTAAAATGTATGGAAGTAAAGAAAATAAAAATTATGTTATCTTTATTCATTCTTTCTAATAGAATACCTAACTAATTATAAAATTTCAAAATTCTTTTAGTCAACCAAAAAGATTTATAAATGTTTAAAAGACTATAAATAATTAAAATATTTTTATTGTTCATTCTATGTAAATGCTTCATAGTTTTTGTGGATTCTTTTGAGATTGACTATATTGTTTAATATATAGAAATGTAGATGTTTCATAGTTTTTGCAAATCATAATTTTAATGAAGTAGAAATGCTAATGTTTTACTCTAACATGATTTTCCAAACTATTTCTCTATGTTTGCAATTGTAGAGTCCCCAAAGACCATATGAAAACCAGTAATCACTTAGATAAGATCAAATAGAATTAGTTTTAGCTGCATAAAGAAGATATTCTATGTTCCAATCAGCGTCAACATATGTTGAAGTTTAAAAGTTGATCATGCTATTTGTGATATTCATTTTGGAGATGTTCTCTTGTTAGTTCAATTTTATGATGGGTTGTGCTAGCCTAATGTAATGTATTAGTTTATTATTATTATTATTGTTATTTTTTATTTTTTACTCTTGGCAGCTAGTTGGGTGCCTTCTTCCTTTTATTTATTCTTTGCTTTGATTCAATATAAAAATAAAAAGCTTGCTTCATATTTAATGTTAAGATTTTATTCAAAAGTCAAATTTAGTATATATCTAGAATGTATGTAAGTAAAGAAAACGATTTTATGTTGTCTTTATTCATTCTCTCTAATAGAATACCTAACTTAACATAAAATTACAAAAAAAAATTGTCAATCAAAAATATTTATAAATATTTAAAAGACTATAAATAATTAAAATCTTTTTATTGTTCATTCTATGTAAATGTGACTCTTCAAAAATGAAATAGACAATAATAATTTTACACATCCCTATAAAAGTTAGTAAATAATTATTCCCACTTTTTGTTTACGTTTGCCAATCAAGTGGAAGAATAATGTGCACATTCTGTTTAAATAAAGGTAGATGCAGGGATCCACACTATCATGTCAAGGATTATGATCCCAACTAAGTATGTTTTTACACATGGGTTAATCGCAATAGTAGTCATAGCTGTCTCCAGTCCCTATAAAACGCTGTCTGGTTATCATGTCAAGGATTATGATCCCAACTAAGTATGTTTTTACACATGGGTTAATCACAATAGTAGGCATAGCTGTCTCCAGTCCCTATAAAACGCTGTCTGGTTTTCATTCGTCCATACACAAAATATCCTCATATATTCTTCTTCGCTAAGAATGGCGGAGGCTTGTCTTGCCACCTTCGTACTCATTCTGCTTTCTCTCTCCGCCATTTCGAGCACCGCTGAAAATGATGATGGAAGAAAGGCGATCACTTCACGTCACACCACCACTGGTATGCTTCAATGCTTGACCAGGCAGTGCAGTCAGATCCGACTGCAAATGAGATGTTATATATATATGATGTACTCTTGCACGGCTTTGCTGCACGACTGAGTAAGGCAGAGGCCGAGGCCATGGAGGGTATGGACGGGTGTTTGGCTGTAATACCCTCATCCCTCAATAAAGTTGCCACCACGCACACACCAGAGTTTCTTGGTCTCTTCTCCTCCTCTGTATTGTGGTCGCAGAACTCTACATATGGCAAAGATATCATCGTCGGCATGATCGACACGGGAATATGGCCTGAAAGCAAAAGCTTCAATGATGAAGGCCTTGGACCTGTTCCAGCTGGATGGAAAGGCACATGCGAAAGTGGGCAGAACTTCAATTCCTCCCATTGCAATAGAAAAATTATTGGTGCTCGATACTACTACAAAGGCTACGAGCAATTCTGGGGTCCTATTAATGAAACCAGGGAATACAAATCACCTAGGGACCGCAAAGGCCACGGTACACACACAGCATCCACTGTTGCCGGAGCTGCTGTGCCTGCTGCTAGCTTCTTGGGTTTTGCCAACGGAACGGCCAGAGGGATGGCCCCTCAAGCCAGGCTGGCCATCTACAAAGCCTGCTGGGGAGAAGTTTGCACCGACGCAGACACAGTTGCTGCTATGGAAGACGCCATTACTGATGGCGTCGATATCATTTCTATCTCAATTGGCTCAGGAGATTGGGCATTTTACAATGACAACAGAGCTATTACAGCATTTGGGGCCATTGAGAAGGGTGTTTTCGTTTCTGCCGCGGCAGGCAACAATGGACCTTATTTGTTTACTCTTGGTAACGTCGCTCCCTGGATTACTACGGTGGGTGCGAGCAGTATTGATAGAGATTTCCCTTCATCTGTTGTTTTGGGAAACCAAGGGATATTGAAAGGCACTTCCACCTACAGCCTATTAGATGATGCTGCGTTGCAACGGCCTCTGCCATTGGTGTATGTATCCACCAATAGCAGTACGAGCCGTTGCCTGGCTGGCAGCCTTGATCCAGATTTGGTGAGGGGTAAAATCGTTGTGTGCGATCAACTGTTGTTCTTGTACAACGAAGGTGAGAGAAACGCTACAGAGAAGGGTAAGGTAGTGGCCGAAGCAGGAGGTGCAGGAATGATTGTTGCAAATGAAAGGCTATTAGGAACACAGCAGCTATTGACGGACCCTTTTAATCTGCCTGCCATCTCTGTTACTTTCACAGTTGGAGAAAAAATCAAGGCCTACATCAACAGCACAGAGAATAATGCCACGGCCGCCTTGAACATCACAGGCTTAACGGTTTTGGGAAATCAAACAGTTGCTCCCGAGGTGGCTGTGTTTTCTTCAAGGGGACCAAGCAAAGTGTATCCGCACATTCTCAAGCCCGACTTGATTGCTCTCGGCGTGAATATCTTGGCAGCATACACCGGAGACATTGCGGACTACTACTTCGATTCAGGGACTTCCATGGCGTGCCCTCACGTCAGCGGTATAGCAGCGCTGATAAAAGCCATACATCCTACATGGAGCCCTGCCGCTATCAAGTCCGCGCTCATGACGTCATCCTACGTCATTGACAATGCAGATCAGCCAATCAAGGGTTCAAGTTCAATGACAGAAGCCAACCCCTTTGCTATGGGCGCGGGACACGTGGATCCAAACGCTGCTGTAGATCCTGGGCTCGTCTACGACATGACACCTCAAGACTACATCACCTTCCTCTGCTCTCTCAACTACACCGAAAAACAAATTGCTCTTCTCACAAAGGAGTCAGTTTCCTGTCCCAACTCCAGTTTGGAAGCTGGCGATCTCAACTATCCATCCTTTTCCGTTGTGATGAAATCAGGGAGCAATTCAGTTCAGGTGAAGAGGAGAACGGTAACATATGTGGGTACAGCGGCTGATGCAGTGTACCAGGTGAGTGTGAAGAACCCTTCTGGCATCACTATAAGCGTGGAACCACAAACGTTAAAGTTCGCAAAGCTCTTCGATACTGCCAACTATAGTGTAGAATTCGAAAGCATGACCTCTTCTAACGGTGACACAAGTGTGTTTGGCGAGATAGTGTGGAAATGTATACAAGGAGGGTCACAGGTTGTGCGAAGCCCAGTTGCCGTAAACATTGAAGCTTCAGCGACTGTTTCATCGTATTAGGACCAATTCAGCGTATGCTATAATATTCATAATATTATATATAACTCGACTGTTATATATAAATAAAATTAACTTTTATATATTTAATAATTTTTTATTTTCTTTTAAAAATGGTTTATATATAAATTAATAGTTTAATCTAATATAAAGTGATGTTCCTTTAAAATTGTATTTTTTTATTTTATATTTTAAAGCATTCTTTATTTATTATGTATATTTATTTAATTGGTTTGGGTCATCTTATTTCTAAACCTTCTTTGTTGTGATGGATAAAATATAGTTTGATGCTTTGGTCATAATTTTGAAAAAAATGGTAATTGTAGCTTCTTATTCATGTTGAAAGAAGAATAATGAAATGCAAATTGGGTTGCTCCTAAAATCATGGAGAATCAACCCCAAAAATGTAGATTTAACCTCCAATGTTTTATATTTCATATTCAAAATTTGGGTAACTCTTGTACCTATGTTTTACTCCTCAATCTTGTAATTAGCTATTTTTCCACGTCATTTCATGTCGCTTGGTTATACCTGATTTGAGAAATTTGAACAAATGCCCCCCCATTAAATCCTCTATTTTGAGTCTTACATCAGGCCTTGTATTTGATTCATTCCATTGAATTTATGTTTTTGGTTTGCAAGCATGTTGCATGACCTATTATGCCTTGGTCAAGCTTTAAAATTACGCCATTGTGCATTATTGGAGCTCACTTTGTTATTAATGCTAGTGTTGTGTCTTGATGGGATCATAATGTGTAGTCGTGGACCTTTCATGTTTTTACATGACCTTTTATTATAATCACTATGTGACTTGTTTAGCTTGTGGCATATGCATTAAGAAAAGATTTTTAGTGTTGTGATAATTAGAAATTAGCCTTATGGAGAGTCATCTTCACAATGGTGAATTAGCTAAACTATTTACCTCTTACCTCTCTACTACCTTTTTTCCTTCCTACTAAAGTATCATATTTCAATGTTGTCTACATATATATGAGGTGGAGCTATAGTGCTAACATGTTGACCTCTAGTTTTCCATGAGCATAATGTGTTTACATGATTGTGGGCTTGTTGGTATAACTTGATGTTGTGTTAAGAATGTGTGCATGGAGGTTAAGGGTCATTAAATTTTATAGTTCAAAAGGTAAATTTATTTTGATAGCTAACTTTTCTTCATACAAGTTCTTTTTTTAAACTTTGTATTAATCACTTGAACTTTATATTTGCCAACACTACCCATTTGAGATCTTTGGTGAGTTATAAAATATTTAATTTTGACGTGTTCATAGCTAGAGGGACAAATCAATAATTATCCAACCATGTAGCTAAATATTTAATATCGCACACAACCAACAATATGAAAGAAAAAGTAATAGAATTGAACTTTATTCATTCTTAGTCATGAATACATTATACTACTACAATCAGTTTACAACATGAGGCCATGGCCTTCAATGATATGTGGGCACCAATATGTGTGAATTATAGAATTCTCTCATAATATTATAAAATG
Source organism: Sequoia sempervirens (assembly GCA_007258455.2). NCBI lineage: Eukaryota > Viridiplantae > Streptophyta > Pinopsida > Cupressales > Cupressaceae > Sequoia > Sequoia sempervirens. The sequence continues at coordinate 14,852 of VDFB02109291.1, read as the reverse complement.
AAATATTTTATTTTTGTACTAAACATTCTCATAAATATATATTAATTTATATCTAATTACATGAAATTAAATGGTTGTGACTGATTCTTGTATTGTGGGCCTTTAGCATTAGAAATGATCCACATTGATTGCAAGGTGATGCAAAACTGAATGATAAATAAAGTATGTGCATCCTAGTAGTTGGTAATAGTTTCAAATAAATGTAATAAATAATATGCATTAGTCACTAGTGTTTTTTATACTGTGAAAATTCCTAGTATATATGTTTGTAGAAATAAATAGGTTTAGCCATAAATCATGTATAGTTACCATAGGTCTAAAATTGTGATATTTGATATGCATATGACTTAGTCTACAACTCTTATATGCCTTTTGAATAATATAAACAAGGGGTGTTAACCATGTTATGACTGGGACATTATTGTGAGCTTCCAAACATATAAATAAATTTGAAAGAAAATATTTTTGGGTGGTGTAAAATTGTTCTTACATTTAGGAACCTGTGATAACTAGAACACTATCATAAAGTTCCAAAAAAAAAAAAATGTAAAATATTTTTTTGAATGATTAATTTTTTTGTTACATCTAGGAATGTTCTAAATCATACATGTAGGATAATTTGGAAAAGTGATTCCCTCACATTTTATGGCTAAAGGGAAATCAAAATGATTTATCCAAGCCCTAGGAATCTAAGATATGTCTTCAATTATCTTTCCCTTCCATTTAATTAAATATTCTTCATACCATATATGTTTTTGTGTTACTTCCAACTCTACTATCTAATATTTTCAATATCCTCTTTTTTAGTTGTAGTTATAATGTTTTTACTCAACTCTTTCTAACTATTCTTCCTCTAATTTATTATCATTATACTAATACAAATTTGCAAGGAATTGGAAAATGGTGACATATGCAAACATTTAGGCATCACTGCTTCATATGCATGACTAGAATAATAATTTTTTTGATAATTTTGCATGGTCCAAGTTTTTTTGTCTTTGTCTTGTTATATGATATAAAATTGGGAATATTTCCTTTCTAGGATACACCAACATTTTTTGATAATTTTGCATGGTCCAAATTTTTCAACTTTATCTTTTTAATTGATATAGAATTGGAATTTAAGCTCTAAGAAGGCTTCCAAAAATTGTTTCATGTAACACTAGACTGAAAATAACGTATTGTGCTACTCCATTTATGAAAACAATTAAAAATGAAACAACATATTGAAGTTATAAAACTAAAACATTTTATTCATAAAACTTGAAAACACTAATATGGGCACACTGTTGTGTGCCTCTAAAAATGCAATAGCTCACAAATGAGTGTTGTATCCCTAACAAAAATGAAAACAAAAACAACATCCATGCACAACTTAGATAAGTAAAGAGGATAAATGGCAAACAAGAGGGGAGAAAATGTGAAGAAACTTGGTCTGGATTTGAGTTTTATGGATGCAGGAAACCCTAGCTCGATCGACCTTGTCTCACCCTCAAGTCTTCCCCCAAACATGCCAAAAAAAGGGCAAGCCCCTTTTCTTTAAATTTTATGATTGACTATTTTAGTTGGATTCTATTCGGATGGAAGGGTTTTAGTTAAAACCCTTTCAACCGAATATAGACTGCCACATTTCTGCCATGTCACTACCACGTGGTTTCAACAACTGAAAACATCTCAACCAAAATTTCTTTCGCTAGAAAGAGCTCACTCAAAACCTTTTAGTTGGTCAAAAGTGTGACAAAACTTTTTTCATTTACCTGATTAAAGTCTAGAAGTGTTTGAGATATTAGGGTGAATATAAATCCTCAAAGTTGAACCATGTGATTAGTGCACTTATAGAGGAAGAGGATAAAAGAAATTTGAATAGCTAGTATTGGTCTAACTAGATTTAAGGAATGAGATTGAGTCCTCTCATATATGTGTGCGAAAGACTATGAGGAAGAGATCTTATGGTATGTGTCGTCTCACAAATGTGTGAGGACACCTAGGAAAGAGGTATTTTGATAAATGTGCTATTGAGCATGCTTTATAACACATATAGAAGATGGATTGTGACAAGTTTACTCTTAAACATGTGTGAGAACACATAGGGAAGTGTAATATAATATTTTAATCCTCTCACATATGTTAGAGATCACATGGAGATTAGGTATGGAGACATGTGACTTCTCTCAAATGTGTGAGAGATCACATGGAGAACAAACACATGAAAAGTTTCCTATCATACATGTGTGAGATATCACATGTTTAACATGGATAATTTGGATTTTCTAAAACAAATGAATGGATAGGATTTTATAATGGGATTTTAGAGATAAATAGGACTCAATGTGATTAATTAAATTAAATGATTTAATAAATGTAGAATGATCAATTATCTTTTAAATATTTTGATTTTATTTTTGAACCCATGTGGAAGTAGTTTCTTCAATAATGTGGCATTGGGCTTCTCAAAGTTTTCTTTCTTATTCTTCTTTGGAGCATAAAGATGAAGTATTCCTTGTTTTAACATGTATGGAGAAATGAAATTATCTTTCTCTTTCTTTATTAGTAGATAATAAGGGTTATGAGTTGGTTTTGTGCTTAGGATCTAAATTAGGAGGAAATGAAGAGGACTTCATATGCTCCTAGTTTTTTAATTTTATTCACTTTTTATTGGTTCTTTGTTATAGATTCATTTGGTATAAACAATAAATTTTATCATTTTTTCCACAATAAATTGAACTATTTAATGTTCCTTATTCTTATAGTCATAATAATTCCATTGAGATTTTCCAACATCATTTTCACTTGAATTATGATTAGATTATGATTAATGTTAGGATTGTCCTAAAAAATATACATTAATTAAGGCTTGTGGATGCAATTTAAGGCCAATTAAAGCATAATAAAGCCCAATTATTAAATAAAAACCTTAGAGAACTGTGGAAGTGTGTTACAACACTTTACAACACCTTAGATAAGGCATGATTAAGGTTAAAAAGAGATTTGTTAGGTGCAACAATTAATTAATAAAACCTTATAAAAGTGTGGAAGTGTGTTACAACACTTCACAACACTTTAGCAAGGTACAATTTATGCTCATTAGTTCACAAAGTCCCAAGACCTAGTGTGAATGTGTCAAATACATTACAACACTAAATCAAAGAAAACATTAAGCCTAGTTGACGAGGGACCAAACAAGCAATGAAAAGTAGAAGGGATACTTTTTCATTGCCATGGGTATAAATAACTCACTTTTAAATTTTCTTTAGACTCTCCTTGAGTTGTATTTTATTTCATGATTTAATTTTAAAATATTTGGTTCATCATCATCCCAAGCTTTACAGTAAGCTTTTCATATGGAAGTGTTTCAAATGAAGTACACATATTATGTTTGAAATATACTTTGTAACCATTATGCATCAGGTATATAACATCCATGAGATTATTTTATCACAAAAAATCTATAATATACTTTCTTTCACCATGATTTATAACAAAATTAATCACACCTTTACACATAAATAGCATTATTTTCATTACCTATTTGTAATTATAACTTCACAAAATCATCTAAAATTTTAAATAAATATTTATTTATTATCATATGATTACATGTCGAATATATAAAAAATAAATTGATTGAACTACCTAGAGAAACATGACATGTAATAAATAATAACCTTAAATTTATTTCAAATATATTTGAAGTATTTTTATTTTATTAGCCTCATCTACTTATTATTTGGTTCTCATATTCATGAATAATGATCATATTTCTTGTAGAAAGAACATTGAATATTAGAATGATAATACCTCAAATATTACTTTTTAAATTGATGTCATCCTTTAGAGCTACGAGGAATGAAATTATAGTTTTTCCTCCCACCTTGGTCTAGACTACTCCTTCTATCTCTTTTATTAATATTTCTATCTTTTCCTTTATTTAAAGAGGAAAAGGTAGATGTAGAAGTAGAGCTATGAGCAATGAAATCATTTGAAGAAATGTGATTTTTTACATTTTTTGTATGTAACATTTTATTTCATGGATATATTATAGTTTGAATTCATGATGATTTGATCCTAAGTGCATGTCTTGAATGTGTTTGGGTCAAAATATATTAAATTAATAATATTATAGGTTTATGTTGCCTCAAAAAAGTTATAGTTATAAACATGTAAAATTATACTTCCTTCTATTTTATCATATTAGTCATGTGTAGGAGTATATAATAGAAGCATCCCACAACTACCATTTCTTCATAAGTCTAAAAGAGTGATCAAGTTCTTTTAACCATATAACCTATTCATTCAATCACTACATAATGAGGGAATTACAAGTAGATAACATTTGATTTTTCTCGAGAGATAGAGTACATTCAAATAGTATATAATAGATAAATTATAAGAAGACAACATATGCCTTTTCTTGTACCAATTATTCTAATTTTTAATGATTATGTATGTGCTCAAAATAGTTATTAAGAATATTTTCATTTTTTTTGAGAAATGCTTGGTAGAAGCTATTAATGGAGTATTATGGATTTCTTAAGAAACCTTGTATAAATATATTTTTGTAGAAAACAAATTATGTGATTTTATATTTAATTTCATAGAAACTCACATCTTTTATTCAATTTTATTTTGAAAAATATCTATCTCTTTGGAAAATTATCTAAATTATAGAAAAGGCTTTGAACATCATCTTTGGTTCAAATAGAAATTCTCTATTTTGAATGGACAAATATTCCCCTTCTTGAAACTACCTTATTCTAATGAATGCTTATGAAAATTTTATTTTTAAATTGAGCTATACAATATACACATCATTTTTGACATTTAATTATGTATATTTCTATTATTTACTTGATTGCATGGTTGCATAGATTCCTTTTTAGCTTCTCATTATACACCAAATACGAGAACACTATCTTAGAGGTAAGTTGGATGGCTAAAATCCCTTTTTTCATGATGACGAGGCCTTCAATTTTACCAACAAAAGAGTGCCTCATTGGATTTTCTTGTTTCTTTGTTTAGTATCTTTCCAATAATGATTTTTTTCAATCTTTGTTTGAAAGGATTTTTAGGTGAATTGCAAGTATAGGAGCACAAGGATAATTTTTGCTAAAGATATTTTTAGTGTGCATTTTGACTCAAATGATGATCAAGTTCTCATGATGGATTTGATTATTATACTCAACATAACTCCATTAACATTGATCTTCCAAATGTGAGAGAAACAAACATCTTGGATGAGATAACTACACCACATTCCTTTGCCAAATAATGTCAAAAGTGGGGAAATTTTCTTTAAAGTTCTTATATTTGTGTAGGTAGTCTAACAATTTCTCTTTATTGAAAATATTTTCCAATAATTGGGGTGATGTTCTATTAATTTTATTTATAAATTTAATATTCTTATTTGTGTTAATACATTTATAGTCAACTTTAATATTCTTATAAGATATTCAATTAGATTATATAACTTTTATGAATCAATGCATGACTTAAGAATTTAAGTATATTTTAGGGGTAATTTTACACTTTGTCTCCATCAAAAAGTGATAACCAAAAAAAAATTATTATACAATGTAAAGCCGTAGATTCATTCTCAAGAATTTGAAATGTATGTACACGATTACATACAAGAGTTATTTGAGTTATTTTAGGTATTTTAATATAGATTTTAATTATAATTTCGTTGACGCCAAAATTACTATAGCAGTTTTCATGTGGGAAACTTCCGGCCATAAATCTCTTTATACCAAACCGAAAGTGACCGGATCTTTAAAGAAGCCGTACCTCTTCTAATGGTTTTTGGAAAGCGCTGGCAAAATCTTGTGAAACATCATTAATCTAAGGCTTACCAAAGCCATCGATAGCAAGATAAATCATAGACTTAAGGGTCTAATGTTGCCGTTATGTTCCAAAACATCAAAACTTAAAGTTATAGCATAAACAATTTATTTAATTGACATAAAACAGTATCGCATACATTCTCACTGCTAAGAAGAGTCGTTAAGACATGATTTAGACCAGCAAGTTTGCATTCAATATATAGAAGTCTCCTCAAATGAAATGCTTAAGACAATAAGAAGCACAATTCACAGTTTAATCAAGACATGAAAAATAGAAAGGCCGAACAATAGGCACAGTCTGAAAGTTTCTTGTGAATAAACATGCAAAAGAGGCCTGGTGTCTCTTGCTAAAACCAGTATTCTTTCTAAAAATCTTGGACCGTTTCCCCTCAACAGAGAGAGTATATATAGTCAATTAAGCTGTATCCTGATTAATGATGCCCAAATAAGAATATTCCCAATGTCGTTACAAGAGGAACTAGTCAGAACACAGCATCCAGTCGATCGGTTGCAGGCGTGCCCTTTGTAATGATGGCAGCGGTCCCAACCAAGCTTCGAAGCGACAAGTGCCGCCCACCGCTTCAGAGAACCATGACGAGCGGCATCTGATAACACTATCCCGCTTAGCCAGCCCATAGCCTGCTTTGATAATCAGTGTAAGGCACGTGGCAACAAATCACGGCTTGAATGAGAACTCCTCCTCTATCTGCCGAGAGCTTACGGAGAAGTGACACATGTTCAAGGGACTGAGGTCACTTTGAAAATGGGGGGAAGGCCGTATGAACCGGGTGGTGAAAGACGCGTGGCCGGGTTTTGCAACCCGCGGTGCACTCATCCCTGCTGCTGTTTAAAAGCTGCGAACCCCTGACACATGGCTGAAGGTAGGTACCGCCAGGAAATAAAGAAGGCCTATAGAAATATTTCACAGCCCGCAGCTACATATTCTATCCCTGTAAGGAAAGTTTGCGATACGTCGCCACGTACCAAGATGTGGGCCCCTCGATGAATCTTAGGAGTGCTGGCCCTTTATGGAAGGCTTAGCAACCTGAAGAGAACACAAAGCAACAGAAAATAAAAAAACCCCGTAGGCGAGACACGTGGGCACCCAACGCAGCATTTCAGGAGCCGAAAGGGAGCCGCCAGCCGAAGCTGCGAAGTGAGAAATGTGCAAAGGGAAAGATCAAAACCTACCGGGAAGCCAAAAAATGCGGAGACGCACAGGCCAGCGCACGAATATGTACAAAAAGGAACCGAAGGGAGCTGCTTGAATCATTATTTCAACAATAACTATTTTTCTACTTCATAAAAAGAATTATCTTTTTCTATAAGGAATTATAGATACTAGAATGAGTATATTGATAGACTAACATTCTAACTAAGAACCTACTTGTGACTAATGAGATTTTCACCAATGAGCCACTTGCCCTCTTATGTTGGAAGCTTCTTGATTCTATCAAGAAGTGTATTTCAATTCTAATGCACTTCTAAGATACATTCTCATTGAGATCAACATTAATACAACAATTTAAGATTTCAAAATGCAATATATTTAATTGTAATAAATTTTAGATGGAATATAATTTCAATTATGATAATTTTTAATTTAATTTTATTTTCCACAATATTTGATGATAAAAAACATTTCACTAATTTCTATTGTCTAAACAAAACCTTTAATAAACTAAATGAACCTATTGGTCTAATTGCTAGTTTATACATTGTGGCATGAGTCAAATTCACTGCAATTCACTGTCAGAAAATTTACCCCAAGCAATTCACTGCAAAGAAAATTCACCACCAGCAATTCATTGCATTAACATTTTAAATTTATATTTCCAAGACTTTGAATTTTTTTTTGCAAAAGAATAGTTTTGACGCATTAATAACAGAAATACAGACCTCCATCCACCGTGGTGAATTGCTGGCTTTCCTTACAGTGAATTTGTTATGGAAATGAATTTTTTTGGGGTGAATTTTGCCATGAATTTTCTGACAGTGAATTGCTGACGGTGAATTTTCGTAGAGCCATACATTATGTATAATAATTTTTGTTTTATTGACAGAGAATAAGAGAGCACACATGTCCATAAACTACTGCTCATTTCAGATACAGTAGTATACATTATTGAAAGATCATAGAGATGGATGTAATGACTAAGAAACATCTTGGTAGATAATGGAAGAGCCCACACTCAATTTCATAGCACGGGATGAAATCCCGATTTGGTATATTACCATCTCAGAGCCTTCACTAAGCTATAAAATTTATTATGAATTACACGGAAGAAAGCAACAGGCAATACGGTATAAAAGAGAACACAAAAACTAGTTGCTGTTGATCATGCTCGACAGTGTTTAAACAAGCAAACAACCTGGATCGCAGTAAGGAAGAGGACAGTGGTTGCTCCGAAGCCTCCACTAGAGCGCTCTGTGCTCAGTTTTTTCCTTGTTTGTTTAATGGATTTGCACTCTGGTTGGGAAACTGTGAAGTTGGAGACGCTCAATAATCGGATGACCCGTTTGCCGTGCCAAAGGTTACCGATAATGACGCCCTTCTTTCTCATCACGTCTACTCCCTTGTCTGTTTGGCACAGCTCATACATGAACTTCGCATATGCAGTCATTCTCTTGTGCTTGTAGTCTGGAGAACAGATCTCCAGAGCAATCAAATTTCTTATATATACTTCTGAGTCCACATCCAATTTCAACTGCACCAAAGTGAGAGTTTTCCCCTCATATTTAATGTCGTCCACTTTTTCAGCATTGGCCTGGAATTTCACTCCTCCATTCTTCAGTTGAACTGCAGACGGAACCTCCAGCTCCCACTCGTCTAATTGTATGGAACCTTTAACATTCTCAGAGCTTCCTCCAACTGCAGACGAAGGAGAGTTCGATCTGTTAACACGTCCAAAACATGAGCACTGACCATCATCTGAACCTTCATTCCCCTTTTCATTTTGGGGTGCCACAACTCCAAGACAAAAGTAGTGATATATATCCAGGATATGGCTCTGTCTCGGTGATTTCCCCTTTGCACAAAATTTGAAAGGCCGATAGTAGACTTTTTCGAACATAGTCCTCAGCAGCTTGTCAAGTTTTACTTTGGCATTATCAGCGGAATCCCGCATCTCCATAGCAAGAACATCTTCCAAGACAAAGAGCGGTATTTGATTATCTAACTTAATTAAATCCTTCATGACCTCTGACGTAACCCCAGGATTCTCGGATTCGGGTCCGAAAATGGGATGAAGCTTTGGATGAAACAAGCATCCCGCCCCACCATCCTCATCATCATCTTCTAATCCATAGAGATGATTTCTGAAAAACTCAAGGATGAAACAAGCATCCCGCGCCACCATCCAAAGCAGAACCTCACCCTTGAATGCTGTTCCCTTGTCATAGCAACTCTTTATCTCCTCTTCCCTACTTCTAATTTTATCAATCACTTGCTCGAAGTTAAATTCAGATTTACCAGTTGCCCTCTGAATTCTTCCAACCTCTCTACGTGCTGCATCGCTTTTGAATGTTTCCATTCCAACGAGCCACTCTTTTCCGAAATGGCAAGGCCCGATGGAAACAATTTGCGGCACATACGCATCTCTATATTCCTTCACCAAGGCCGTTGGTGCACTGAAAATGCAAGGCTTCTCATAGGCTTTCCTGTCAAGAGTGAGATTGCCTTTCACTTCTTCCATCCATTTCTTCTCATCAAACTTCCACATACTTGCAGGTCGAGCTTTTCTCTCTTGAGACGGACCAGATCTACTCAGAAATATATAACTACGTGATCAGATTGAACCTCCCTTGGAACTGTTCCACTCATTTTTGGCTTTGAAGAGTCAAACCAAAACAACACAACACTTGAATAGAAAGGAATGACCAAGTCAATATGAGAGGGTTATATATAATAGGAAGGAACGAAAAATTAGTGTCACGTTTTTGTCTGATACGTACATAACACTTCTTATTAATATTTAGAAATATATTTCATAAAGTTAACAGTTGTATTTTATCCAGCGTTCGATAATGGTATAGAATTTATTACATTTTGCAATATTGTATTGTATTATTAGGCTTCTGGTTTTCCCACGGTGTGAATGAGGATCAGCTCTCCGTCGCTCTTGCATGACAAGATGATAAATTCAATGAGGACAAAATGAATATGAGAGGGTTGACTAGAAAAATTGAATGCCAACTTGAAATAAAAATTAGCTGGCATTCACACTTATTCACATGCACCGGTAAAAATAATATTTAGAAACGTATTCTAAGGGCACGATTGATGGGTATATTGTATATTGATAATTATAAATTGCTTTTATGTTAGGGGAAATGAATTAGCTACAAACATTTGCTTCCAAATCATCCACAAGATCACTTATGATTATCCTTCATCTAGGCTTTTGTTTTCCTTTTGATATAGTCAACACAATTCCAAACAATAAAATATCTAAATTATCGAAAGAAAACCATCATCAATCTGTTATAACCATGCAATCTAGAATCATATCACCCAACCATCTAAGCAACAACATTCGCCACCTTGGGTGAATGAGTCCCACTAGGATTTTTGGGTCTCAAACCTAGTTTCACACCTTTCTAAGCATTTTTAAATTTTATCCCAAAAATTAGGCCTAATTGGACTCATTCACTACCTTGGGTGAATGAGTCTTGTGTTGCCCAAAATTAAAATTAATTTAAATTTCTAGTAGGATTTCATCCTCCTAGATCTGATGTTGGTTTGTAGTGTTGTAATTTTAGAAATTCTTACATACTTAAGAATAAATACAAGGTTCTTTCACTCATTTGCACCTAAAACTTTTGTGAGAGCATTCCTAATAGCAAGTTTGAGTTCATAAGAGCATTCAAGTGTTTACAAGAGCATTCAAGAGTCTTCAATGGAAAACTATCAAGCATTCTAGAGAATTATTCAAGCATCAAGCATCATGCCAATGTCTTCATGCATCATGTTTGTCTTTGAGCTAATAATTGTGATGTAGGGTTTCCTGATTCAAGCAATAATTCATTCAAAATCAACTTCATTCAAGAAAGAGTCAAAATCTACATCCATTGCAACCATTTCATGCATGTTTGCAACACCTTATTACAAGGGTTTGGTGAGTTGTAGCATTTTTCATTTGTTAATTCATCATACTCCATTTACATTTCAAGGATTGATTTCCAAAATGGGGTTTGACTAGGCAAACCCCTATTCACTAACAAAACAACATTTTCCCCCTCTCTTTAGTGTGTGATTTGTAGGTTTGGATTCTATATCGAAGGGTATTTTCTAGATAGGTTAGCATGATTAAATCAATAGTATAAAACCCAAAGAAACTATAGAGCATAGTGAAAGCTAAAAAAAATCAAATGATTATACCATATCACCATTGAAGCCTGCATGATTCATCTCCATAGCACCTTCTAACTTGCTTCCAATGTAATTTTTTCCCTCAGATCGAGTGTGTGAGCAATTTGATAACAATTTCAATGTCCTAAATAAGCTTTGAAGGATTTAGAATGACTCTACTATACTATCATGCAAATGATAAGTATAAAAACTATGCCAATATGACTAAGCCTATGCCAAGAAATGCCTAAGACTTAATGAAATCAAATATGAAAAATATCATGAATGTTGTGGCATGTGAATATAAGTGTGTGTGTATAAAATCTAAGCATAAATGTGTTAGCCTAAAATGTGAGAAAACTTGACATTTTATAGAAAAATGCAATTTTCGACAAATGGTCGAGATTAAAGGTTGACAGAAGCCTAAAATTGGAGGTCGAGATTGCATGTGACAACCCATAATTAGGGTTATGGCAAGAATCTAAAATGAGTGGTGAAGATGCAATTTTTAGAAGATCGCATCGATGGTCGAGAATAAATGTGACAAGAGGATAAAGATTAGCCAAAAAGATAAAGATTTCAAAAATCAATAAGATAAAGATTGCTTGATTTACAAGATTCAAAAAATCAAGAAGATAAAGACTAGACATAAAAAGCAGATTTGGAAAATCAAGAATTTTCTTGATTACTTGATTTATGGGAGAAGATTACCATTTTGAATTAAAATTAATTCAAAAATGTGGAATTTGTGTGAGTAAATAATATTTTTAGATTATTTACTAAAAGGAAGTGACAGTTAATAATGTGAGGTCATTTTAAATAATTAATTTTATTTAAAATGAGGGATGTTTTGAATGAGGAAATTAAATAATTAAAGATAATTATTTAATTTTAAAGAATGTGATTAATAATTAAATAAATTAATAAATATATTTAATTATAAGAAGATTGAAGAATTAGTGACATTAAATAAATAGATAAATTATATTTGTTTAATAATCAGGAAGACATAAAGAATGAAGAAAATTAAATAAATTAAGAAATTTATTTAATTAAAGAAAACCTTTAGACAATTAGTGACGTATTGAATAAATAATATAAAATTTATTTATTTAATAATCTAGAGCAATAAAGAGACATTAATTAATTAAATAATTATGAATTATTTAATTAATAGTAGAAGGTGGGCCAAGGACATAATTAAAATGTCATAATTATGCTAGGACAAAAGAGATGAAAAATAAGGCTTGCAGGCCTAGGTCATTTTTATGTGTCTACAGATTCAAGAAGCATTGAAGAGCTAGGTTGGGGAAAGTTGTCAAAGTGCTAAAAGTTTTCATAGTTGTCATCAAGCCTTAGAGAAAATTGGAGAACACCTATAGGTCAATTTACAGAGATTCAAATCCAAAAACTTGCAGAATCAGATTGAGAAGAATGAGAAGAGCATATTTAGATCCAAAACTTTCAAAAAACCCTAACTGGATTGGTTCGCTACTTCTGGTGAATGAGTCCTAGCTTTGGTCAAAAACTAGGTTTTTATAGATTTGGATACTGAAACATAGATTTTTGGGACCCTATGGACTACTCTTACACTTCTAGGGTTTTCCACCTAAAAGGAGATAGGGTCCAAAAATGCTTATGTATCACTTAAATTAAGATGTGTGTTATGTGATATGATGTAAATGAAGTTAACTAAATGCAATAGATTAATCTAGGTGACTGAAAATGAATGCAAAAGTTCAATTACTACTATGTTTGAAAACACATTGTGATATGCAAACAACTATGTAAATGAAGAAATTATACAGAATAGAAAGTACATGGATGAATCTGAGTGCACCTAAGTGAAATGTGAGATTTTTGGAGTGTTCTAGATGCTAGTGAAATTCACTTATTTTTCACAGTGAGACTCATTCACCTAGGGTGGCAAATTAGTCCACCTATTGGTGAAAAATTGTTGGGAGTTGCTTTTTGTATGTCAGGATTTGAAATCTGACAAAACTCAAGTTTCTAGTCCTAAGGTGGGACTCATTCACCATAGGTGTCAAATCAGTCAGGACTCCCCTAAATTTTTGAAAGATTAGGAGACAACTCTACAACACCAAATCTGAGAATGTCTACTTGTCAGGTTGTCGAAGTCAAATCTACAAAAAATGGACAAATAACTCTCTCCAAGATTTATTTTGACTCAAGTTGACTTGAAGCACCTATTTGACTTGAAAATCACTCTTCAACACCTAATAACCTATCAAATCTACAACAATAGGCTGCAAACAAACAAGTGTAAGGGGAAAAATGATTAGGGGTTAGTGAATAGGGGTTTGCCTTGGTAAAACCCCACTTTTGGTAATTAAACCCTTGAAAAGACAATGTAATGAAAGAGAAAGATAAACTAATAACATGTAAGTTCTATCAACTCGCCTAATTCTTGATAATGCAAGTCTGAAGTAATGTCAATGGCTGCTTCAAATTGCTTGAATTGTAAATGTAAAATGCTTGCATGCTTGAGATTGCTTGAATATGATATGTGAATGTTGGAGGATGTAAAATGAGGTGAAAATCACTTATGCCTTAGCATTCGTTCATACCTCATCATAGGCCAATATCAAGTAATTTTGAATAAAATTTTGAAAGGAAATTTGAAATATTTTGAATTTGGGGCCAAGGGGCATTCAATCGCCACCCATGGTCAATGGGTCCCACCTAGGACCTAAAAAAAAGTGTTGGAAAAAATGTTGTGTTTAATGTTATTTCTGAAGATAATATGCAAATATACACTTAATAACAACTTATGAGGGCATAAAGAGACCAAATAAAGCATGAGAAGGGTGTAAATAGTGAAAATATGCCTAGAAGAGCATGAAAGCTTGTTACAAGACATTACAATGCTTCATAATAGGGCTTGTTGATGAGTGAAAAGGTGGTTTTTAGGTGAAATGCATTAAATAAAGTCTAGAAGAATGTAAAAATGTCTTACAATAGTTCAAAACACCTTCACAAGATGTTCTTTAAGTTTTAGTACCTAAATAAGAATGTTCAAGCCATGTTACAACATAAAATCAAAGCAACATAGTTCCAACACCATGAAAGAAGACCTAAAAGGCCATGAAAATGATAAGGGGCCATTTTTCTATGACACTTAGCCATGAACACTGAGGGGAGGGTTCAAATTCTCTCACATTAGCAAGATGGAATGAAAAAGATCAAGAGGGATGATCAAGCACCCAGGATGAAGATCCCATGGAAAACTAAGCATAAGAACAAAGGAACACACGAGTGTTGAGGGCGGGTGCATGAAGTTGAGTTACAATTTGGTGGCCAACTTAAAAAAAAATTGAAAACTCATAAGGTGAGCGCATTATAACACAATTGTGTTATGGAAATTTAAAAGAAAAAAAAAGGTGAAAGTGATTCATTTTATGTTGACTATTCTCCTACTTTTCCCACAGCCAAAAACCCTCATTTTCATGCTCGCGTTCTATGAGGAGGGATTGAGAAAAAATCTTCAACAACGGTTGCTATTTCCTTGCAAGGATGGCACCACGATGACAAAGAGGTGGGAGAGGTAAGTATTGTTTGTTATTTATTTTGAATTTCTTAGTTTTAGGTTGATTTTGTTAGTTTAAGGTTATATTTCATATATAAATTTTTGAATTTGTAGG
>VDFB02109290.1:0-13057 GCA_007258455.2 Sequoia sempervirens | reverse complement strand
CAATGCACCACTGATTTTCTTCATTTTGTGCGTGTAGGGCTACTTGTGCAAGCATAGATTTTTCCTTCGTATCAAGCTCCTTTTTCTAATTTTTTGTAGATTCCTCATTTGGTATGTCAAGAACATCCTCCCTTTTGTTTTGTTTTGGAGATTCGACAAAGTCACTTCTACAAGAACGTCCTGTATGACCAAAATTATCGCACTTGTAGCATATGATATTTGTTGTACCCAAACCAATTTTTTTGCTTCATTAAGGCATTTTGCTTAAATTAGTGTAAACCTTGTAAAAATGTCATCAGAAGTTGGTTTTTGGGCAAATCAAGTATGGAATTTTAGTTAGTTTGATGTCTGGAAGAAATTGGTAAAATTTGGAAAATTTGATAATTAGGGTTTTTGGACCCCTATTTTTAGGTCAAAAACCCTAAAAATTGACACTTGTCAGAATTGACTGAAAATTGTTTTGATTGGCTTATTTCACTTCATGATCACAGTGGTGAAGTCAGTTTTGGTTAAAAGTCAATTTAAGTCTGGTGGGTATTTTTCACTTTTTCGGGAGAAAAGTTAGGACCTCCGAGGTTGTCAATGGCAGATGACACCAGGTGTCGAAATCTAAGCTTAAAACGTTCCAACGAAGATTCTATGGTGAGATATGTTCAAAATGATGCTTCGTCACGGAGGGTATTTTCGTCGTGGAGAAAGTCATTGAAATTTTTCTAACTCTGAAGGCAAAAGAGCCCCTGGAGGCCAGGGACACCCTAGATTTCAGAGGCCCAAATCAACTTTTTGAGATTTGTCATTTCCAAGAAGACTTCTTCAGAATACTGTCAACTTCGCAATGAGCCTACCAGTCAACCCAATAGATTTGTCTAGCACTTGAAATCGGAGATTGAATGAGAAATGAGGGAAATGAAAATTTGACTAACACTGGAGCAAAAAGCGCGCCTACTAGCCAGGGGCGCCCATCTTTTTGAGGTACCAGATGAAAGTTTCTAACCAAATGATACCCAAGAAGTTTGTCTCAGACTTGATCAGGCTTCGCAACGAATCCGATTTTGAGTTAATCTGAGTTGCTGAACTGTCGGAATCAAGAGTCAAACGTAAGGTTTTATCATGGTCAAAATGTCTTGAAAACAACAAAAGCGCCCCTGGAGGCCAGGGGTGCTCAAGGTTTTGGAGCCTCAAATACAATTTTTTGGGTTATCTCAGATACTCATCCTGTCTATGATGCTTCTAGCTTTCTGTTGCATACCTCAACCGGGTCAGAGGACAAGTCAATAGCCTGCAGCTGGGGATTAAGTGTAGCCAGTCGGAAAAATGGCTGTCTGGAAGAAAAAGCGCCCTTGGAGGCTAGGGGCGCCCATGTTTTTCACCTAGGAGATGATGTTTTTAGGAAAAATTCTCTCCAAGAGCTCATGTTCAGAATTGAGCCAGCTCCGCGGTGAGCCTACCAGCGAGCTTTGAAGTTTTGCCAGTTACCTGAGAACGCAGATGAAGTAAGGTCAAAATCACCTTCAAAATGATGAAAATGTATGAAAATTTACCAAGTCTGAAGCAGAAAAGCGCCCCTCGAGGCCAGGGGCGCCCTGAATTTTGAAGCCTCTAATGTCAGATTCAAGCTGGTAACCTCAAGGATTCTTCTAGTTTTGATCTTTGCTCTTCAATGAAACTATCGCCTAGTCCATTACCGACACATCACTAATCAAAATTAGTGGTTGAACATAGGCTCTCAGATATTTGTAAAATGAAATTTCAAGAAAAATTTCTAAGTTCTGAGTAAAGGGCTCAAAGTCAAACTTTGACTTTGACCTCAATCAGAAGTGACGCCTCTATAAAGGTGGAGGTTGAGAACTCAACTTAAAATAATATTTAATCTCTATTCTATCTTCTAAGTCGACTTCATCTTGACTTAATTTTTGCTTGCAATTGGAGAATTTATTGTTGCATGCACAGTTAACTAAAGTGCATGGAGGTGGCGCCCAATTTAGGGTTTATTTTTCATCCAGTTAACTAAATTTGAGGTCCAATCAAAAGGTGGTACCTAAATTTAGGAACTGCATGTATTTGTGACACCTTAAGACATGAATTTATTTAAGTCATTTAGGTGTCCATTATTCTCATCACAGGTGGAAGAAAACACATATTTTCTCTTGAGAAAACAAAAAAATCAAGGTGCTACAGTGACAGCTTTTCGCTTTTGTTATTCACAAAGCATTCAAATTGTTCGAGGGATTTTATTTTTCGACTTCATTTTGAGTGCATGCACTTCATCAAATCGAATTCAAGCATAGGCATGGTTTTCAAAGGCAGAATAATTACTTCTATTTTCTATCTCTAAAATTCTTCTATTCTTGTCTTAGGTTTTCTCCCCCATGTCAAAGTGAACAATAGAATTTTTAAAATCTGATCATTTGGGTTCACATATTTCAACGTTAGCAGCAAAACCATGTCTTAGATTTTTTCGAGAAAATTGCCCCTTGCTTCCATTTCTGAAGCACTGTGTTTATTTTTTTGAAGATTCCTTTGCATGTGGGACAAAAACTCAATTTTTCAAAAATCAAATCATCTGGGTTGGCTTAGAATTACATTGCTTACAAAACCCATGTGCCAGTTTTTCTCAGGAAAATTTGCCCCCGGAAACCCTAAAACCCCTACAGTTCTCGACTGAAAAGCCTTTGCATGCTTTGCTAAAACTCATTTTTTCGAATTTCTGACAATCTAGGTTGCCTTAGAATTTAATTCTCTACAAATGTTAGTTTTAGGATCAGATTTGCAAGCAAATAGAAAATGCAACATATGAAACAAATGAACACAACATTTATCTTGGGAAAACCCTCCTACTTGAGGGAGAAAAACCCAGCCACAAATATATATCACTTATATATATAATGAAATAGCAGCAAATTGCTTTACAACTGGGCCAAACATTAGGCTGATCTAAAGCAATGAAGATAGCACCTCTCCTAAGTGCTATTATACAAAGAATATGATATCTCCTTAATCACAATCTGATTGATGAATAAATATCGATCTGCAGAAAGAAGTGAGCTCCTGCTTGAAGTATAAGAACTTGACTTGATAGTATAATTATGATATATGAAAGAACATCACTTTCCATATATACACAATGAGATGGCGATACATCAAGGGTCGACACCTTCATCAAACAAGGTGTCCTTTTGTATGGTTGGCCTTCAATAAAGAAGTGTACTATAAATTATTATTTAGATGTTTTAGGAGAAAGAGATCTCCTCGCCACTATCACAACAACACTCCCTCTTAGCTAGGGAGATATCTTTCCAAATATCCATGTCATGGAGTCTCTCAACATAACACCCCGCAATGGCTACACCCATTTGTGGAAAAGGGTTCATCACGGAGTCACTCAACGTGATATCGTCATGGAGTCACTCAACATGACGTCCACCATGGCTACTCCCATGAGTGGAAAGGAACATGTGCACAAGTGCCCATCACGGAGTCACTCAACGTGATGTCGTCATGGAGTCTCAAAACATGACATCCACCATGGCTACTCCCATGTGTGGATAAACACAAGTACAAAGATTCATCACTCTGAAGTCTCTCAACGGATGTTGTCATGGAGTCTCTCAACATGAAATCCACCATGGCTACTCCCAGAGGGTGGAAAGAACCACATCTCCGTCTCAGAGATGGACAAGGGCTTTCACCTCAAATTTCTCCATCTCAGAGAAAAATGCATTAACAAGGGCTTAAACCTCAAATTTCTCCGTCTCAAAGAAAAATGCATTAACAAGGGCTTACACCTCAAATTTCTCCTTCTCAGAGAAAAATGCATTAACAAGGGCTTACACCTCAAATTTCTCCGTCTTAGAGAAAAATGCATTAACAACAGATCTTCATGATGATGTGACTCTCTCTAAAGCTCCAAGTACTTGCATCAACCTCCTGACCTCCTCATCCAAGGTTGCCTTAGATGAATTGTCGTATCTTTGAAAAGTTAATTCCTCCTCTTTGAAGAAACTGATTGCAATGACAATCTGAATAGGTTCTTCCTCTTCGAGAGATGTCTCAAGTTATGTGCCACCAACTCAATGTCACGGCAAGTTGTGTCTCCATTCTTTAGCCTGCGTGACTTCCTCACAGGATGCATCAAGCTCTTCCTCCCTTGAATGCAACCTCTCATCATCCTTTGCTCCTCGATCCGTCCCGGAAGCATTTTTAGAGAGATTACTAATAGTTCATAAAATCAAACTATAAATGAAGCATGTAGCAAATATCATTAGATAGATCAATTAAAGGAATAATAGAACTTATCTTTGTTGATTCTGATATATCTTTCTTTTCTTTTACTCAATGTCCATTTTGAAATGCAATCACAACACAAATGAAAAAGACAATCTTGCTCAACCCTAGATTTCTCTCTCGTATTAATATTATGTAGCCAGTATATTCAATATGGAACCAAAGCCTCTTAAGGCACCAACATCATCACCCATGCAATATATAGAGAATGGTATCAATGTGACTAACCAATCACACAACCGAAATTGCAAATTTTCATTTCAAAGTCATACTTAAAATTCACACCTTTAACTAATCACATTGATCTAAATAATCTATGTCAACCGCGACAACTTAGCAAATCAATTTCAGCCCGTAGACTTAAAAGTGATTACAAAGTATTAACAAAAGAATACTATCTAGCAGTCAGGGTCCAATAGTGAAGATTTTGTAACGCCGCTGAGTGCCCATTTAGATTCATTAATATGCCCTGTCGTGACAAATCACTCTACACTTTAGAAGAAACTTCACCTGACTCATTCGGGCCATCATCGCGGATTCAAAGACAAACGCTTTTAAGCTCACTTAATCTTTAAGCTACGAATAAGTGACTTTACACGCCTCCCTAAAATGATCGCTTCTATTTTTAATGACTTGCCGCACAATTAGAATCTGATCTGTGATGAAAATATTATCGGCTTCTTCAGTCTCCACATCAGAAGATTTAATCGTTGACCATAAGTAAGTTTATTCGATCCACCTTACAAGTTAATCAATCATGCTAAGATTCAACTCCTTCAGGATCCTCTTGACTCCATAATTCCAATTTCTTGTTTCTAAATAGATTCCAAATCACCCACAGTGGAACCGGCAAACTCTCTAAACATAATGCTGCTAATATTTAAATTAATGACTCCCTTTAAAGAATAATGATTATCTCCAGGCACCGCCAGCATTCGATTTCTCTAACTCCTCAGAGCATGACGTTTTCGACCCATTCAAGAGATAACATCACAGGCTATGATCCAATTGAAATTTCAAACACTCGACATGGTAACAACACCTGACACCTCCAAATTCGACAAGCGCTGATTATACCCAATTTCACAGACACGACAATCATCTTAATCAGACACTTCACAGGAACAACTCCCGATTGATGGACTCCCACGATTCTTAATTTAAGCGGCAACTCCCTCTTACGTGTCTTCCTAGAGATGGATGACTTTAATATTTCTCCATGATACCAGGAAGTCAATATCGGTAGCATTAGTGATGACAATGTACCCGCATCAGCCCATTCACTTTTCCAGAAATCCTCCACACAACAGTAGAGATAACAAAGGCAATCAGAGTGTTAGTGATACCCGAGCAAATGAAGATGATCGCGCTAGATCTCCTGACTGAATTATTCTGACGAAATAATGGACATAAATGTGATGCAAATTTCGCCACGACTTGGAGTGATTCTCTGTAAGGACTGGAAATCTCATTTACTAACTATATTCATTAGTTTCCAAAATAATTTAATAGAATAAAATAGTTATAAAAAGATGTGGAATAAGAGAAATTACTTTCATCACTAAGTTCAAATGGAGTAACATACATCAATGAATCAAAGTATATAAAATAAGGTTGTACCTTCATTAGTTTTGGCCATGTAGGCTTACACATGAATTATCATCTCACAATACGTTTAAATTCAAATACTTTAAAGCAAATTAAGGAAATAGCAAGATCATAAATGCATTTATAAAGAAACCATAACACAGAGATTTTCATGAGTGGAAATCCCTCATAGGGATGAAAAACCACTTGTGAAAAGTGCCTCACTGGCTTAATAAAATGCCTCACTGGCAGAGCCTTATTGGCTACATAATCTCAATGGTTACAAGATGCCTCACAGGCAATGATCATATTGTCTCATTGACATGACCATTCATTACATATTTCTATATCACAAGGAACATGTTGAGTTCTTTTACAAGTCACATAAATTCATAAGTAATATTTAATTAGTGCCTTCACCAATGCATCATCCTTGCATAGGAAATTAAGGTAATGCCAACACTATCATGAATTGCTCCCAAGTATTTGCAAATAAGACAATTCTACTTCTAATGACCTCTTAATTATCACACAAGTACACTGCAATCACGTAAAGCCTCATGAAAGTAATTCTAGTCCTGCTAGGATGCATACATGCCTATGCAATTATAAGCAAAATTTTATTTCTAAACTCAATGATTCATAGAGGTTTTATCAATAAGAGAATAATACTAAAAAGGAATTTAGAAGGTATAGCTCATGTATGTATGAGAATACATATATAAGCTAATGAATATATATATAAGTATACATTCTTATGCAAATAAAACTCAAGTTCAACTAAATGAGGGAATTCCTATTTTCTTCATACGTGCATGATAAACCATGATGCATGAGAAGAATGTCATCATTTAACTTAAACTTTAATAAGGCGAGGTATGATTTGACATTTATTTATCTTTTTTATAAAATCCCCAATTGATTCACCTTACATAATATGCGTAGATTAATTGCAATCTACATCTATATATATATATTGATCAAGAGTTATAAAATAGATCAAATTTCATATTCAAATCTTAAATTTTTGTCCTCCTATATGAATCTCAAACTTAGAATATTTTTCTTCAAAAGAATATATTAAATATTATTTTAAATTAAATATAATTAATAATTTCTTTTTCATCTTAGTCTACTTTCACTATTTTTTAAATATTGCATAGTTTCACACAAGTTGCATACAGTTCAACATTCACTAATTCATGCATTCATTTGGAAAACCCATTATATTTCCAAAGTTTGCTACAAATTTCATAAGAAATTCATTCACAAAAAATAAATTCTACATCTGATTTTTACATTACACATTTGACTCCTCGGTTTATCAATCTTTTAACATTCATCGGTTAATAGTACATGCACATGTATATCTTTTCTATTCGCTAACAAAGGATTTTAATACTCCATTTGTAATTTAAATGATGCAGTCTAAAAGAAATAACAGGTTTGCATATATTTGAAAGAAGAATTTCCAATCAGCAACATATATAAATATGTATATTGAAAAGTAACAACTGGCTCATTCACCAATACATGTATGTGTGTGTGTATATATATATATATATACATATATATTCTCACATATATACATATACATTTACATATTTATACAAATATCAAGAAACAGATCAATCGATTACAGAAATATATCAATATAAAACTGAATATTTTATATTCTAAGTTAGATTTTAGTGTCTATTTCCTTCGAATTTTAACACTAGCTCTCTTTCATATTGTACTTGTATTCATTCCTATATTTATATAACAATAGGTGTACAAAGAACTACATGTACAGCTGAAGTAACTACATTTTCAGAAAATTTACTTTTGCAATGAAATAAAATAAACACTTACAGCCAGATGTATATTTACTCATTTAAATTCTACAATGATCTAATTCTCAGCATGTTTCATATAAATATAAACTCAAATATATATATATGTAATTTATCATTAAATTTTCCAACATCAACATGATTGTAAACAACAATTTATACATAAACAAATTCATTTGTAATTAAACATAACATATATTCACACTTATATATATATATATGTTGGCGTAACAACTAGCACCTCTGGAGTAAGAGTTGGTACGGAAAGCTATGCACACTACGCAATGAGTGCTCTTCAAATTAGGAGGGGAAGCTCCCTCGTTGTGCTTTAACAAAAATACTTGGAAAGGGAAAAGTAATCTAAACTATCTCCTGTCTTTTTGTCTCAGCTGTAGAGGTACAAGGCTTTCAAGAAAACTCTATACGTTGCAGCTAAGTATTTTCTGGTTTCGCAGATCACTAACTACAACTAGGCTAATTACTTAAAATCTATCCAGTTTCCTCAAGAAAATAGAGCATGAGGAAATGGAGCAAGGATGACTATCTGACGATAAACAAGTATAGATTCTCAACTTGAAGGCAAGGTGGCACATCTATCAGCTCAATCTAAACAAGTTTATTATTCACAAAACACCATATGATAAACAAGAACAAATTCTCAACTTGTGAAGGCAGGTGAAGCGTCTGTGACTCAATGCGGACAAGTTTATTGAACTTTAAAGCAATTTGATCTAACTATGGAAGAATTCACCATCACAATTGCATGAAACCCTGTAATGGCATAACAATTCATCATAATAGCAAAGCATGAACGAATCACGAGCGAGCAATATTGAGGCAAGGTGGGCACAACATGTATATTTCTCTCTCGTGCAAAAGTTATGTACAAATGAGCAAAAACTCTTATTTATAGACATCCAAGGTGTAGGGAACCCTAAAATCACCTTGAGTCAACTACAATCTTGCAATGCATGCAAGATTTATTGCTAAACCCTAATAAAGCAAACTATACAGTTAACTGGAAAGCTACCATCAGTTAATCGGTACATCTAACCTAAATGGACAATGTGCAAGCATGCACGTCCTTATTTAAAGCAAAGTTAATTGGACACTACCCTCAGTTAACTGAAAACCCTAACCCTAACTCCTGTGAAGATAATCCCAAGGAAGAGATAAGCATGTATGAAGTTAGCAAGTGAACTCAAGACTGAAAGTTGAGTTAACTGCTGCTCATGACTCAACCCTTGAAATTAACTACAGGTTCCAACTGGCAGATCACTCCATGTCATCTCGGTCTAATACTTCGACCAAGAACTCACCAAAACAACAATCTGTTTCTTCAGTTCTCTGTCACTTTCCTTGACTGTATGCATGCATTCTCTGACATCTTCAGCCGCCTTTTTGAAACTAGCTGAAATAACTGAAATATTCTCCAACTTAGCCACCATAGGATCTCCCTCAAGGCTATCACGAATCAGCTTTTCAAACTTAGCTTGTACTTCATTAAGTGCAATATACGTGCCATCCTCAAGAAGATAATGACACGGAATCTGAACAACAAAACCACTAACAAGTGCAATTGCTCCAACAACATTATCTTTCAGTGAAAACAACTTGGTAGAGACCTTTTCACATATTTCTATTTTGAAAAGGTGCTGCTCCCTCCAAGTAAAAACTTTCTCTTGATCTTCATCAATCTCCAAGGCATCATATGCAACAGACAACTGAGACACAAGAACTCGATCCTTGGCTAAACTTTCTGCGACTGAAATCTCAAGCAATTGAATACCTTGACGAAGTTTATGTGCGTTACTCCTCAACTGATACAAATCCATAAGAAGACGTTGACCTGTAACAACTAAACTTTCAATCCAGTTATCTAAAAGTCTGCCATGATTGACTAACTGATCCAGCTTTCGTTGTTCTGCAGGTGTATTCTGAGGAAGAACAGGCGCTCTACTTGAATTTCCGTGAACAAGATCAGAGATATACTAACGAAGTTGACTGTTTTCAGCCTTAAGCAATGCCTTATCCTCTCCATCCTTTGTGATGCGTTCTTCAAGATTATTGGTGACAATCTTAAGAAGAGTCACATCTGTCTCTCGAGTGGTCCTGCCAAGATTTGCCTTAGTGAAAGTAAAGTCACCAACTTCGACTTCATCTGAAACCTTACCCTCTCGGGAATAGCTATAGCAATTTTCTGATTAGGTCTTCTCAATACTTTTGTTTCTTCAATTTTCTTGTTGAATACCTTTCGATGGGTTTGCGGTGAGATAAATCAAGACTATATAGAGCTCTGTATACACTCCCAAAGAGAACCTCAAACCAACAAGAATGAACAATATTATTATCATTTGGGAAGTATTCACACGGCCATCAACACAGTGGTGGTTGATTGTCGATCCCTACTGAATTGGTATTTTAGGCTCACGAATCTATGTCATGGGACATGTGGCGAGTGAACTAGGAGGTGAAATCACAAGCTCAACACGAATGATTGTCTCTGGATCTCGGTGCATTCTCAACTTATACCTTTTCCTTTTACTTGGCCGGTCCTCTTTCCACGTGTTTTACTTGAGTCTAACTCCTTTGGGAGGTATCCGCAATAACCTTGACGCAAGGTAAGAAGGAAATGAAGAAAAATTCTCTGGCGGCTTTGTCACAGGAACTGACTTTCGTCTCCGTTTACTCTCCAAGAACTGCTTGCTGGTCTTGATAACCGATCTAGATACCTCCTCAATAGAAGTATTCTCTTTAGCGTACCAATCTGGTGAGTGAAGTGGCTGCCGAGCAATTTGATCTTTGGCATATGAATTGAGAAGAACTTCTCCATCATCATCTAATAAACCATCAACATCCTCTGATAAGTAATCAGAGCTGAGCGATAGTGAGTCTGCAATAGTGACGACGACGAACCTCGAATTCATCTTCACAATTAGCCCAAAAATCTTCAAGTGCTGGCTTATGTGCAATCCCTCGCTCTAACCTGTTTGCATAATGACCCAAAGGATCATAGGAACGCCTCTCAATATGAGTTTTAAGCTTGAATCTTTCTATCTCGGTTGACATATGCTTGGCATCTGTTGCAGTCCTGCATGTGAAAATTCCCAATCCAAATGGAAAAGTAGCCGCAGTCTTATGACGACTACGAAGAAAGAAATGAACATGTTGCATCTGTTTGAGAAACTCCATGAAGATAATCTTGTCTGAAGGATACCTCGGCAACATTAGAGGCTCTCCAACATATCCATAAACTCGGATGTATGTGAAAGTAGGGAATTGGATAAACCAATCCGCCCAAGTCTCCATCGCTGATTTTGCCTCGGCAGAAACACGGATGTGCATTTCATTGTCAAGATCTCTGACTGTCCTCGACTCCTCATAGAAAAATGATCATTCACTGCGCGGAAGTCTTGTTCAGATTTAGAAAACTCCAACTGAGAATAGTACTCGTGAACACGTTGAACACCAAGAGTGCCATTAGTTTTTAGATGCCTGTAGCTGCCTTGAAATGCAACTAAGTAGACCAAGTAGGATATCATACGAAACTCATGAAACTTGAGAAAATCAGAAATCTGCTGATGTAGGCAATCACTAATCAACATAGCCCAGTCGAAATGTTCTGTGCCATCAAGAATTCTGGAGATAAGGTAAAACATCCATGATCGGAAAGTGCTAGCATCCTCTTGACCTGTAACTCGATTGAGCAAGGTTATCAAAACAGCAACCTCATCCTTGAATTCACCACGACCAACCTTTTTAGGCATGTTAGTTAGTCTTTTGAACTTTCAACCATCTCTGAGCCACCTTTCTCTATGAACGTTCTTGATCTCCATCCCATATCTTCTCACAGGCCTCAATAACTACAGTGAAATTATCTGAACGAGGAGGAATAGCAAAACATTTCTCTATATCCTTCGGTTTAAGACTGCAAATAATCCTCCCATCAGCTGATCTGATTTGTCGTGAAGATGAGTCATAATGCTTGATGCAAGCAAGAACGAACTCAAGATCAAAAGTGGTAACAGGAATAGATGCCGCTGCCAGCAATCCGGAACGTTCAAGATTTCTCAATGAATTGCTGCCAACACCCTCCAAACTGCTCAGATTAACCACTGGATAAACATGATTTAAGTCTGTATCTGAAGTTCTGACAAAATCATTTATAAGAACCGATTTGGTCTTATAATCAATGAGATTGAACTGCATTTTGAAAATGAAGACTTTTGACTGTAAAGTCGAATATACTTGAACAACTTTCTGGAAAAACTGAAAATCTCTGGAAAGGCTAAAAATAGCCTATGGCGGGAAAAAATTTCAGAATTTTTCTGAAATGTGGGTTTTGTGTAGAAACAAATTCTAAGACAACCCAGATAGTTTGATTCTCGAAAAAATGTGTTTTCGGCCCACATGCAAAGAGATTCTCGGAAAAAAGCACAGATCTTCAGAATGAAGACTACGAGGCAATTTTCTTGAAAAAATCTAAGACATGGGTTTTGCTGCAAATACTGAAGTATGCGAACCCAGATGATCAAATTCTGAAAATATGCTGAATTTCTTTGACATGCGAAGAAAGTACCTAAGATGAGAAATAGAAGAAATAAGACAGAAGAAAGAAGGTTTTATTTGCTCTGCTTCTGTAGAATTCGCCTATCTCTGTTTTTAAATTCGATGAAACCTGCATGCAAACTGAAAACAAAGTCTGGAATCTTCTTCCTCTGAACAATCTGAATCCGTTGCTATGAAGAACGTTGAATTCTGACACCTGTAGCACCTTTAAATTGCTGCTCGCTCAAGAAGAATGTATATTTCTAAGCTTGTGATGAAGAAATAATGGACGCCTAAACTTGAATAAATAGAGTTTCATCACCAAAAATCGTAAGAAGTGCATTCAACCTTGAAAATTGCACTTGGCTTGTGATTGGACCTCAATTTAGTTAACTGAAACTAAAATGAACTAAATAAAGCACCATGCTAAAGTCGCCTTATTAAGCTTCAGTTGAAAAATCTATTTAAAGCATCATGCGAATTTCACTTCAGTTAACAATTCATATTGAATTCGCCATACTTCACATGTTTTAAAATTCATGCTTTAAGAACTAAAGCGTCCCTTTTAGAAACTGAAGTTGACAAAAAGTGAAGCGCCAACTTCACAAAATCTTCACAACTTCAACTAATGCCCCATGCATGCAAACTTAAGTTGATTTTCAAACATGCACTTCAATTAAGTGAACATGCAAACAAGTTAACTCGACATGCAAAGTCAGTTAACTGGACATGCAAACTAGTTAACTTGACATGCAAATTGAAAGAACACTCAACATGCCAAACTGTGAACTGGAGATGACAAC
>VDFB02109289.1:0-34816 GCA_007258455.2 Sequoia sempervirens | reverse complement strand
TTTGCAGCAGATTTGAGAGGTTTTCCTGAAAAGTATTAATTGTTAAAATCTTCAGCACTAAAGGTTAGTTTAGAGGAAGTTGGTCCAAAGAGACCTATGGTGAATTCTTGACATGTTGTGATTGGGAATATTTGGCACTTAAAAAGGTGTAGAGTTTGTGATTTTTTAAATTTTTTTGAGAGATAAGACCAATAGTTAAGGTCTTGACACCTACAAGGAAAGTAAGTTGGTTGCAAAGAAGTTAACCCTAGAGAGGGTTTTGAAGATTGCAAAGGTGATTGAAACAACTCAAGTTGTGTTGATTATGTTAATGACCTCCTTGTCATTGCATCAAACATGAAAATGAATGCACATAAACTTTGGAATGATGTTGGATCTTGAATTGCTGCTATAACACTTTGAAATGCTACTCTTGACTTGCTCTTGACAATAGTATTTTCTCATAAATATACTTAGTGCTAGATAGATTTCAAAATGATAAAATAACTAGGTATTTATATGCAATTGTGCTAATTTCTTGAAAATTAGATTTCAAAAGCTAACACTTGAAATTTGAATTTTGAATGTTAAAATGCCACTAACAACATATTAAAAATTATTCCTCGAAAAGATAGGGTGACCCATAAACCCATGGTAATATGGGTCCTAGCCCTATCTAGTAGGACATTTAGTATCAAGATCAAAACATTAATTATTTTTATTTATTCAATGCTTGCAATCCTTTTGAAATTGGTAAAAATAGACTTTAGAATGCATAATTTTAGGAAATTAGGGACTTAATTAGGTCCAATAATTTAGGGGGAGGAAACATAGTGTGAAATTTTTAAGGGTGAAAATTTCTGACACTGCAATCATTAAAAAAAATAATTCCTTTATTACCTAAGAATTTTGATCATGATGATGGTAGCTTCATTTAATGAAAGAAATTGTACTCCCTTCTTGGAGATGGTAAAATTTCTCACTTAATATGGACCTATTTTAGTACCCTTGCATTTGTGACCCTTTAAAACATCATTAATAGGCCCCTAAGACCCTTTATTTAAGATCTCATGGCTTATTTCAACTGAAATCCTGATAAAATCAATAAAAGCATTAAATTGTCTAACAACCCATCATTGACCCACCTTGAAAAACTAGGGTGGGACTCATATGCCACCTTGGGTGTATGAGTCCCCCTAGGTGGGACCCATACACCACAAGTGGCGTATGGGTCCTGTGTGGCCCCTTTCGAGGATTTGAGTGGGAAATTCAAAGCCAATTCAAATTTCGCTAGATGCTGCTTAGATCTGGCTAAACAAATTAGTATTTCTGGTCAAACGATTTCCGGGTCATTACCTCTATCCAGAGAAAGTACTAAGGTCTGGGCATTCATGCACTCAAGCATACTCACACAAGAAGGCCTCAGCCAAGAGGCAAGGAAGTCCTGGAGCAACAGGGTTCTGGTTCAAGCCTACCCTTTCATTCTAAGATCTAACATTTCACGGGATTGATGATGAGCCTCTATGGTGAATCAAGGACGGATTCTAGGTTAGGGAGGACAAGAAGCCATCAAACCAAATGGAATGAATTGCTTTCACTAAGCATCTCCTATCCTCCATTACCTAACTCACCAGTGGAAGGTACATAATATCATTATTAACTTATTAGTGGATTAGACATTCCCAGGAGTCATTCATATTCGTGTTTCATTCCTACACCTCATTCTAGCATATTAGAATAGGATTGTGTTGCATTACGGATTTCCTAATCTTAGATACACTTAAGATTAGGGTTTATATACACATTTACTTTCAAGATCCATTATTTCTATCAAGGTTTAATTACTGAACTAGGGGTTTGACTAAGGAAAACCCCTGATAAGCAAATCAACATTATATTCTATTTTTTAAGTCTTTTTAGATGTTCAAATATGAAAATTAGGTTGAAAAGATAAAGTAGGGATAGAAGAGAAGATTCAACCTTTGAATTTCCAAAAAAATAGGATGATAAGTTAATACACCATAAGTGGCGTATGAGTCCCAGTACATCAAAAAATTTAGATTTATGAAGATCCAGGCCTATCATCACCAGATTCTTGTTTCAGTCCAGAAACCCTAGTTTAAGATTGATATGCCCAGCCTGGCGTATGAGTCCTAGTGTGCCCTAAATTCTATATTTTCAAATTTTCAAAGCTTATTCTAAGTACATTCAAGTTTCCAAGTACACTTCTTTGATTTCCCAATTCACTGTTCTAATTTATATTCATTTCTAGGTCATTAATTTGAGTTTTACAAAGAATTAGGTTTCACCATTAGTTCTTGCATGTTACTTATCTTTTGAAGCCCTAGCTTGGTGGTGAACCCCTTTTTAGTCTCAAAACATTCCCTAGGACACCTTATTGCAAGATCTCTTCCTCTCATTCTATCATTGGATTGAGATCTCTAGGGTTTCCTTGAATGAAACAATAGTGAAATAGGAACCTTATCCTCATGCTCCATCTCCTCAAAGGTGGGGCACCCTATTTCTATTGTTACATTTTGGTGAACCCAACATGAACACCTCTTTTCTGATTTTGAGTGCATCATAGTCCTAGATCTAGATTACATTAAATTTGCATTAGGATTTTTTTTTTGCATTAGTTGATTTGTATCTAGGGTTTCTAAATCTTGCATTAGTGAAAGTGCATATAGGTTGTATTTTTGCATCTTGCATCATTGAATTTCATTTGAAATTTGTAATTACACTTAGCCTGGACATCATACAAACTAGAAAGCATAACTTTCACTCATAATTTTTTGAAATTTGTGCAAAAACCCTAATCTGGGACTCATACGCCCCTCTAGGTGGTTTAGTCCTAGTACAGGTGGTTTTTCCTTATTTCTGGGTATTCTGTCATGATTGTTATTTAGCATTCAGATCCCTCAAAATACCTTGATTGGGACTCATATACCCCTCTAGGTGATTTAGTCCCATTTCAGATTTTAGACTGCATTTTCCAACATTAAAACTTTGTTTTTGTGCTTTTGTTTGTTGTTGTTAGTTTTATGTTTCAGTTTATTGAGTTTCTGTTCAATGCATTTCATTAGATCTAGCTTAATTTAGATTCATTGCAATTGTGGATAGAATTAGATTATTGTTCTTTTTATTTTCATCATTGGTTCATAGTTTAATTAGAGTAGATTATATTTGGAATTCATTAGAAAACAAAACCAAAAACACCTAAAAACTGATGAACCACTTGGAGAAAGCATAGTTATTTGAGCATGTCAAATCTCTTTTTCCAAGTTAACCTAACCCTCAAGCCTTTTAGTAGTGATGAATTTGACATGTTAGATGAAGCCCTTGAGGATTTCATCTCACAAGGTTCATCCACTAAGGCTTGCTACAACAAGTCGAAACCAAGAGAAGTTAACATGATTCAACCCCAACTTATCCTTTACCCACCTTCACACAAAACTAAACTCAAAACAAGCCTATTTTCACCCTTGAACCACCTAAGAACAATGTTTTGCATCAATCAAGTTACAATGTCATTGCTCATACATATAACACTAAAAATAATCCACAACCAAGATAAACAACCTTGACATCCTTACCTTTTCCTAACTCTTTCTTGCCTATTGCCCCTTGTTTTCCTTTGAATAGTTGAAAGGAGTATGATCTTGATGAGAAACTTAAGAATACTGCCATGAAAATATCCCTATGGGATCTGATTCAAAAATTCATCTATCACACTATGCTTCAAACAACCTTGCAAAATGTTGTACTTCCTTCTAATACAAATACAAGTGATGTAGTAGCTTTAATTCAAGGAATGAATATGGTTAACATAGATATTACTTTTCATCAACATGAGCTACCACCCTTGGAGATGAGAAAGAGAAATGATGCCTTCATGATAGTAGATGTATATAATATAAAAAGAATAAAAAGAACCCTAGACCTGGATGGTAATGATGCTATTCTTCATAGTCTCCTTTCTATAATCAATAATCTCTTGGAGACATTGCATTTTTTTGTCCTGGTTGTTGTGAATAGTGAAAATTTCCTCCTACAATTTCATTTTTCCCTCCTCCTTACCCACCAGGGCTCTAACCTCCTCCACCTCCTCATCCCAATTAGCCTATCTGCCAAAATATTTGGCAAGGGAGGAAAGCATATCCCAACACCCACGATCCTTGACCTCGCTCAACCATGGAGACTATTGGTTGAGAACCTTGTTTTCTAGGACCTAGTTTTTTTCCTTCGCCATAATAAGTTGACCCTGAAGCCACTTTAGAATGTTGTTTTGGATGTTGACAGTCGCTGAAATATCATTCATTTTATGCCAAAGGGGAACACAAGAGGCACAAATTTCATCCAAATTGAGATCAATAGAGGTCCCTTCTAGATTAATGTAGAGTTTAGGGGATTTTTTGGGGCTAGAAGGGTTAATGAACGGGGGAGTGTGTGAGAGACTTGTCAGGGGTAGGTTTCCAAGACTCATTGTTTGATTTAGATGAATTATCAAAGCCAAAGGTAGAAATAGGGTTGGGTTCAAGGAAAGAAACACTTTTAATGGGGTCGGGAGGGGTTTTCTCATTGACAAGGGTTTTTCCTCAAGCCCTGGTGATTCTACGAGTGGTGGGTGAGGTTTCTTTCAGAGAAAAAGTGGAAATAGGGCCCTCGAGGGGTTGATAGGATTGTGAATGACCAAAATGTTCCTCTTGATAGTGACCAGGGAAGGGAAAGAGTGATCTAATGATGAAAAAGGTGGAAAATTAAACCATGGTGAATGGGGATATTTTTACTTTTACCTTGGACATTATTAATGGAATATTCAAGAGAATAGAAAATCTAGAAAGAAAAGTTTATCTTGACATTATAGTAAAAATGGCTTAAGTTGGAAATGTTTAAATTCATTTGTGTTGATAATTTAACTCAAAATGTGACAACTTTGTATTTTTACCCCAATACATCAATTGACATTTCACTCATTTCAAATCTTTTCTTCCTATAGCTCTTCTTTATGTTTATCCTTATCACAAGTAAAACCTTTTCCATGAACATTCAAGATTTTATATTTATTATGTTTAGTTATTCTCACTTCTTCAATATAAGAAATTTATAGAATTAAAGGGATGCACCTATATAAATTTTCCCATAATATCTTTTACCATTAAGTTCAACTAAAATAAAATGAGATAGCCTCTAATTAATCAACATTATAATATATTCTAGCTTGGGCTATGGTTCAAGAATAAATAAACTCTTCATAACCAATTTGCAATTTTGTGGATCAAGAACCTAGAATAATTCTAGTTCGAAGAGAAAGTCTTCATCTTCTTCAATATAAATTTTTTTATTCCTTTTGTGCTAGGAATGCATATCTTGAGACAAAACAAATAGGATTTTTTATCTTCTTTTGGTTCAAATACCATATCTTTTATCCATTTCTTTGGAAATTTTACATAGATATGATAGTCACTAGATTAGTGGTCATAGATCATTTGGAGCCTTCCCAAAATGGAAAGGTAAGTCCAAAGGATAAGAATAGACCCTATCTTCCTACATTCATTAGGAAATGAGATCCCCACAATAAATTGATTAACAACCCTTCGGTGAATCAATCTAATGTGAGAATCTTTAGATTTCCTTATGCTTGAAGGATGGTGTCAAGGTAAAACAAAAATTTCGGGAGAAAAACAAATCCAAAATGAAATCTAAGACTTGGATCTCGTAGATTAAGCTCAATATTTGTAGAACTAGAAAACCAAATGCTGATATGAGAAGGGCAGAGATGTGTTTACTAGTCACCAAGAGGTAGTTTTTGAAGGCTGAATGGGGCTCATTCGCCCATGGGTGAATGGGTCTTTGTAGGAATTTTCAAAATTAATTTCTAGGTCTTCTACTCCTGTGTCTGCACTTTCAGATTCTCCAGGTTTCACAATCATATAGTTGAAAATAAATTCGGGATTTGAGTTTCTATGAGATGACAATAAAGGTGACAACAAATACAACTTTTCAATTTTTTCCTTTTGAGATCTTCAACTTTTCTTGAACCTATGAACCTACAAATCTGAAACACACAAGGAGAGAGGTAAAAATGTTTATTTTTGGGTGAATGGGGGGCAGGGGGGTTTTCCTTGGTCAAACCCCACTTTGGTAATTAAACCTTGAAATGAAATGAAATAACATTAATGGAATGATGAATGAACAACTCAACGTTACCACTCATCAAACCCTTGAATGAACCTTAGAAAGACTAAAATATTGATGTGGATCTTCCATGAAATGGCTTCAATGGATGTGGATCTTGCTACTTGAATCTTTTTTTGAATCTTTGACTTGAATGCTTGGATTAGATCTTGAAACCTACATCACAATGTTAACTCCAAAAACATGCATGAATGAACATAACTTTAACATGATGATTGAGATCTTTAATGCTGTAATAAATGAATAAGAAATCCACTCTTGAATGCTCTTGACAATAATATTTTCTCTTGTGAAATTACTCTTGAAAAATTCTTGTAAATCTAGGATTAATTTGATGAAATAACGTTGTATTTATAGACATTTATCCTTAATTTCCTGAAAATTAAACATTACAAGTCAACCTTTAAAATTTGAATTTGGGATGATAGAAATACCACCAAAACATGTTTTAAAAATTGGTTCAAAGGTCTAGGGAGGATCCATTAACCCATGGGCGAATGAGTCCTAGGTCCTTATTCTTGGAACACACATTGCTCAAGGTAATTTATCATATGTTGGCATTAATTATTGTCTAGTTTCCCCTTGGAAAAATGTAATTTAGTAGGCTTGTAGATGCATAATAGGAATCATTAAGGCATAATTAAGCTCAATTTAATTAATATGTGTTGAAAGGTGCAAGACAACTGAGAGGGGGGGTGAAAAGTTGTCACCAATCTAAATCACAAATCTTAAACAATTATTAACTTAGCATCCACTTTATTCTGTTATTAAGTATTAACATGAAATGAAAATAACAAAAAGAAATATCAACACAGGAAACATCAAATTTATGTGGAAAACCTAATAAGGGAAAAACCATGGTGAGGATTAACTCATAATATAAAGTAATTCCAAAACCGATTACAAAGAGGCTCATTGCCAAAGAGCTCACTGCCCAAGATACAAGGCTCACTGCCTATAGATAGGACTCACTATCCAAAAGGTAGGCTCACTACCTACAAATACAAAAGATAACAAAAAAATAAACCATAGAAAATTACACACATTTGCAGCCTTAATAAGAGAATTGCACATCTGCAGCCTTAATAAGAGAATTGCAAACACCATCAGCTCACTTCTTTCAGGAATCTGACACATTAAAGTACTGCTTCCATAATTCACTTTCACACACTCTTCCTTCTCACACTTCTGGAATTCTTGATAGATCAATCCATAACATCTCAACTTGTATTTATACCATCTTCAACCTTAGAAAATTTCTCCAAGGTCGACTACACACGCTTCAATTTACAAATTCAAATTAGGCTGGTAACTCAACATTCCCATAGTGGAAGAGAATGAGAGTAGACCAAACAAACACTTAACCAAGACCCAAAACAATGTCTCAGATCAATCACACACTTCCTTAATTGATACTTTATCCTTCACATGTTGGAGTATGGACAGACACTAAGAGGGGGGGTGAATCAGTTTCTGATAGATATACTAAAAATTAAACCTTTTCAACTTTCAACAAAGACTTTTAGCTCGGATATCCTTTCTGTTGATAAAGAGGTAAAGAGGTAAGATATGATAAAACCAACTTAGTCCATTTAGACAACTTATGCCAATATAACTTGCATGAGATATCTTGCACTTGAAAAAGATGTGGCTGACATTTGTTTAACAATTAGAGCATGATTAAAAAACATGTGCAACTCATATGACTATGTATATAAAGACCAACATCATTGAATCAATTTAAGACCATCATATTTCAGCTTTATGAGACACTACAACAACTATGTAATAGAATAACATATGATACATTAAAACAACAAAGAGCCTTAGTACATTATGATAGATTGAAACACACTTGAGCTATGAGTCAATGAAATAACATGTGATGTGATAGACTAAATGATTTTCATCACAATATGCATAACATGTTTGGTGAAATAGAGCTTTTAAACCAGTTTGCAACATATGACTTTGACAGTGCTTGTAACAGTTGAGTACAATAACATTGCAGAAATAAGAATTGATAATAGACTATAATGCATCTGATAACTTATGAAAATTAGATAGAAATGAAAATTTGTCACACAAGGACTTATCACATAACACACTTTCATATCAAAGCAATGAGACAAAAAAAAACATAGAATTTGATGAGTGGAAAACCCTCTTGGGGTAGAAAAACCACTCCAAAAATG
The DNA here is from genome assembly GCA_007258455.2 of Sequoia sempervirens. Classification (NCBI taxonomy): domain Eukaryota; kingdom Viridiplantae; phylum Streptophyta; class Pinopsida; order Cupressales; family Cupressaceae; genus Sequoia; species Sequoia sempervirens. Next base: position 26,444 of record VDFB02109289.1, on the reverse strand, counting down.
ATGCCTCACTGGCTTACTTCAAAAACATTGTTTACAATGCCTTACTGGAAAATTTTTAGAGCACCCACTCTAGGATCACTAACCCCTTACTAATTTAGGAACACCCATTCCAAGAAGCACCAACCCCTTACAAATTTAGGAACACCCATTCCAAGGAGCACCAACCCCTTCTACAAATTAGAATAATAAATATCAGAGGGTTTCTTTGTTACAATTTAACCCACATATTTCTTTCAAACTTATTCACCAAATATCCTATAGATTGTTTGAATCTCTAAAATACCAAATGTATTAGTTAAAATTTCTGCATCATCTTTACAATAATTTCTATTGCAGAATGTGTGCACAAAATTCTCAAAAATGCCAACCACAAAACTCATATTCCATCTCTATTTTTATATACAAATGATCTCATGAATCTTCAATAGAAATTCAAGATTACAATAAATGTTTTCTTCAACCGATTTCTTTTTAACCCTTTATTTTTTTGCAAAGAAATAACCAAGGGTTTCAAATCAAACTAATCACTGAACCTTCATTGTTAATACCTTAACAAAAATCATGATAAAGCTCGTAAAAAAATGTGTTAATTGTAATACCTGTTTAGGGAGGAATGAAAGCAAATAAAAACCAGAGGAACTATTTCAAAAACTCCAAAATAAATATCTCCATTTGTTGTCTTCCAAATTCCTCACTCAACACTCTATCTTCTTCCACTGTTGAGCTCAAAAACCTACTATCACAACTTCATGGTGGTGACTAGGGTTTCACAGTTTTACACAGTGAAACAATAATGACTTTTCCCTATACTTTCCTCAAGTCTTTCGAATAATTTTCAAACAAAAATAATCATTTGAAATCTAAACATAATGATGCCTTTAGAATTTTCAAGGTATGACCAAAAACTATGCATCAAAACCATATTGTTGTCGCTGCCAAGTGACTTTATAAAAAGTCAAAAACTTTATAATTATAACAACCAATGTCACATGTGAAATGTGACTGAAACATAAACACCTAATGGAACCTCCACTTAAGATTTTAAAAAGCTTTTAAGACTTCAAAATGCCGACTTCCCAATACTTAGCATGCCCGATAAGGGCTTTTAAACATAGACCAAATATATATATATTAAGTGTCGGTTCCTTTGCATTGTTTTAAATATTGATCACATTTATCTTAAGTGCTCGACACCTCTAGGTCACATTATCTTAAGTGCCTGATACCTCCATGGTATAGAATATAAAACATTCAATATCTTCATCATAGGCCAAACTATAAAATCAATTAATGAAATCCTTTAGATCATGTACAATGTAAAATGAAGTTCAAACTACCTAAAGCCATATGCTTCAAAATGTTTTAAATTTGAAGACTTGTAAACTGCATTTGCTTGCAACTTGTATGATCAATATATGACTTCACATCATATTTGAACCACCAGCCACATAGAAAAATAAATGTTCACAAATATATATATAAGAAAATGTAAATCTTGCCAAATTATAAGCCAGAGTATGTATGCCACTATCCATGGAGTCAAAAATGCCTGATCAAAACCAATGTTATCATGTAAATTCTTGCCTTGTAGCTTCCTGAAAGATAATCACTATCAGTACCAACATGTATATATTAAAAGTATCAAGAGCCCATAGCTAGGTGAATCATGATATAAACTAATCATATGCCATCAAGATAAGATCATGGAAAAGTATGCAGCCAAACCAATTGATCATATGTGATCATATGCCATCAAGATAAGATCATGGACAAGTATGTATCCAAACCAGAGTTATAGTTTTGCCACAGTGTTACCAAAATATCAAAGACATAGCACATGTCAGAGATACCAGCATCCACTAGTACAAAAACAACAATATATGAATAAATAAACTACTAAAAATTGTATATAAATGACTAATTTTGGTCACGTGACCATTAGTAGTTTATTTCCGATCATTTATAATGCGACCAAATTTATGACTAAACTATTTTAGTCATTTATCTAGTCATTGATTTAGTCATTGATTTGGTCATTGATTTAGTCGTTAATTTAGTCATTGATTGTTGTTAACTGGTCATTTATTTAGTCATGGTAGTGATTTATTTAGTCATATATTTAGTCATTGATTGTTGTTAACTATTCATTTATTTAGTCATGTTAGTCATTTATCTAGTCATTAATTTAGTCATATATTTAGTCATTAATTTAGTCATTATGTTAGTCATATATTTAGTCATTAATTTCGTCATTATGTTAGTCATATATTTAGTCATTAATTTAGTCATGACTTTAGTCATATATTTAGTCATTACTTTAGTCATTACTTTAGTCATATATATAGTTATTTTTATTTACTAGTTTCCATTAATTGGTAGTAAATATAGTCATTAAATGAATAATTTATTAAATACCATAAATTTTATAATGCAAAACTAACATAATATTAAACTTGAACTAAAACATAAAAACAAATAAAAATATTACATATACGAACAAGCTACAACATGCTAGAATTAAAATATTGATTCATGATGTAGGAGCATCCAGTGGTGTAAGGGCAATCTTGCATCACCCAAAAATAGTTAAATTTCAAGTTTCTGGTTTTTAAATGTTTTACATTTTTGGATACCCTTTTCGTCATAATGAAATTTACAACTTACGTTTTTCATTTTCTATTCTTGGGTTGAAAGATATTGCAGTTTTAGTTTTCCATATTTGCACCTGAAAATCTTTCAAGTTAGATTTGAGGCACTTAGAGTTCTCGGATCGGCCCTGAAACTTTCCAAAATTGGCATAGCAAATTTTGAGCACGTTCATGACTTTGAGACCTTTCCAACGGTTCAAACGGTTCTTAATTGGAGTCCTCAATCAAAAAGTTATGGCCTCTCGGAAGTTGGCGACTTTCTAGAAGATACAATTGCAAAATGTTCTTTTGAAATTTGAACTCAAGTTGTAAATTTTAGCTTAAACCACCTAAACTCAAATTTGAATATTTTTTTGGCTCCAAACTAAAGAGGAGCTCTATTTATATGGTTTCATTTTTGGGTAACTTTTGGGATGCTTCCATTATTGTGAAGCGGGCGATTCCGTGAGCTTCTCTCTCAGAACTTGCATGTGTTGTAGAACTTGGGGATTTGAGATCCTCTGCATGTAAGAAGCTCCATTTTCTGAATAATAAAAATTATTCTCTTGTTTGTGGGTTATTTTCTAAGTCTCGGGTTGCACCCTCATCAAGTGGTATCAGAGCAGGTTTTCTTGAGTGTGTGGACAGATCGCCAATCGTGAGGCAGTCGCACCAGGACCGTGGTTGTGGGTCGAGGTCAAGAAAGATGCCTCCAAGAGTGATGCCTGGTAGGCGTGGTGGTGCCAGAGGTGGTCGAGGCGGAAAAGATGCCGGTGGAAGAGATGCATCGCGTACCTCCGAGATGATTGATGCATTACAAGAGCAAATTGAGAAGAGGCTAAACCAAGGGAGGAAAAGTGAGGAAGAAGGAGAGGAAGAAGGTTCAAATATAGAGGTGCTGAAGAATTGGATCAAGATCAAATGCCACAAGGGCCATTTCCAAAGATCGAAAAGACCTGTGAGCGTATCCCTACTATTCGAAGTCCTAACCCGAAGAGTCGATCGACCGATCACCGAGCTGAAGAATATTTTGAGTATGAGAAATAGGAGGACCCAGATCGCTAAGCCATGGAAATGAAGTTAGGGCCATGGCCGATTGCGGAAAGAGGTCCAATTCGTTAAAATCAAAGAGGAAATGAAATATCACCATATGGGATCGCATGGTAGAAAAACTAAAGAAGCAGTTCATACCAATAGACTACGAGTTAGATCTGTTGAAGAAATTGCAAGGGTTGAAGCAAGAAAGTAGATCTGTGAATTAATATACTGAAGAATCTCACAAGATAATCATCAGAATGGGCCACACAGAGGCCAATATGTGAAGGAAACTGACATCTTAATGGGTTACACCGAAAGCATCTGTGGAGGAGGCTGCTTCAGTCAATGACCACCATTGAGGATGTGTATCAGCTTTCCGAAGGTGGAAGAGAAGTTGAAATTCAAAAGATTTGATGGCAAGCAAAAGGACAAGGAGGTCAAAGTGGAAGGGGCAATGGAAGACCTTCCGGAAGCCAAAATGATGATGAAAAGAAAAGTGAAGATGTGGGTACTAGCCGAAGCCAAAGAAATGACAACTTATACCACCCTCATGATCAAAAACAATGGTGGATCAAAGAGGTAGAGGATGAGGAGATATGGACAAGGATTTGGAAGAGGTGGTTTCAAATGAACGTGTTTCGAGTGTGGTGAAGAAGGGCATCGAGCATATGAATGTCCACAACACCAAGGAAGGGCAGACAAAAGGCCTGAAGGTCATGGAAGGGTTGTGCATGCAAATGAGGAGGCCCACCAACATTCAGATGATGCCGAAGGGAGAAGCCCTAGTGATTAGGAGAGAGCCCCGATTACTGGGCGAAAAGGAGCTTAATAATAGAGAAGAATCGCTTTATCGCAAGTGTGAAGGAAAAATGTTGTGATGTCATTATTGATGGTGGGAGACCGATAATCCGTGTCAGAGGAGATGGTCACAAAGTTGGAGCTGAAGAGGGAAAGGCACCCGCATCCATATCAGATTGCCTTGTTGTAGAAAGACCACAAATTTTTGGTCAATGAGCAGTGCTTAGTAAAGTTCAAGATCGGGAGCTACCATGATGAGGTACTCTGTGATATCATCCCCATGGATGCATGTCACATGTTGTTGGGGAGGTCGTGGCAGTTCGATAGGCGAGCTATACATGATGGCCATGCAAATACTTATTCCTTGACAAAGGATGGGGTTCGTCACAAGTTGAAACCCTTGAAGGAGACCAAAGAAAAGGTATACAGTAGTGCTAGAATTTGTTATGTAGATGGAATAAAAATTTTAGAAGGTATGAAGCATGAGCGTGTGTGTTATGCATTGATTCCTAGAGTGAGTAAGGAGGATAGTGAGAAGATTCTAGAAGAATTTTTTGGGATGTTGGATGAGTTTCAGGATATTGTTTCTGATAATGTACCTGAGGGTTTACCACCAATAAGGAAGATCAGTCATCAGATTGACTTGATTCCTGGAGCCAATTTGTCAAATAAGGCAGCTCATAGAATGACTCTAGTAGAAAATGAGGAGTTGAACAGACAAGTTCAAGAGTTGTTGAGAAAGAGTTTGATATGGGAGAGTTTGAGTCCATGTGCAGTACCTACAGTACTAGCACCAAAGAAGGTTGGGGAGTGGAGGATGTGTACAGATTCCCGAGCCATAAACAAGATAACAATCAAGTATAGATTTCCCCTGCCAACAATGGATGACCTGATGGACTGTTTGAGTGGAGCTCAGTACTTCACAAAGATTGATCTGAAGAGTGGATATCACCAGATCCAGATTCGAGAGGGAGATGAATGGAAGACTGCTTTCAAGACCAAAGAGGGCCTATACATGCCTTTTGGGCTAACCAATGCACCGAGCACATTCATGCGGCTCATGAATGAGGTACTAAAAGAATTTCTGGGAAGTTTGGTTATTGTGTATTTAGATGATATTTTAATTTTCAGTAAGACATTGGATGAGCATCTGATGCATATTTGGAGAGCTTTTGAGAAGTTAAGAGAAGAGAAACTGTTGATTAATCTGAAGAAGTGCAGTTTTGTGAAGAGAGAGTTAGTGTACTTGGGGTTTGTTGTCTCAGCAGAAGGTCTCAAGATGAACCCAAAGAAGGTGAAGGCTATTCTGGAATGGCCTACCCCAAGAAATGCTACCGAGGTGAGATCTTTCCATGGTTTGGCTAGTTTTTATAGAAATTTCATTAGAAACTTCAGTAGTATTTGTGGACCTCTGACTGAAACAATGAGAGGGGGCAGAAAAGAATTCAAGTGGAGTAGTGGAGCGGCAAAAATTTTTGAACTGTTGAAGTAGAAGGTGACAGAGCAACCTATTCTAGCCCTCCCAGATTTCAACAAGGTGTTTCAGGTGGATTGTGATGCTAGTGGATGTGCCATTGGAGCAGTGTTGAGCCAAGAAGGTAAGCCCATTGTCTATTTTAGTGAAAAGTTAAATGATGCCAAGAGAAAGTATTATGTATATGATTAGGAATTTTATGCAATAGTTCAAGCATTAAAGAAATGGAGACATTATTTGTTGTCGAAATAATTTGTTCTATATACTGATCATCAGGCCTTGCAGTACCTAAATAGTCGGGAAAATTAAATCAGAGGCATATGAAATGGGTAGAGTTTTTGCAGAGTTATACCTTTGTTTTGAAACATAGGAGTGGGAAGTCAAATAGGGTTGCAGATGCCTTAAGTAGGAGGCAAACATTGATGATAAAGATGCAGATTGAAGTAGTTGGGTTCAATGAACTCAAGACACTATATGTAGAAGATCCTGATTTTGTAGAGGCTTGGAAAGCTTGCAAGGAACTTGTTATAGTGGACAGGAAAAGGTGGCTAGATTTCATAATCCGGATAGCATGTTATTTAAGGGAAGTCAATTGTGTATTCCGAGGAGTTCCATGAACCTGATAAAGAAGAAGCATAGTGGAGGAATGGTAGGACATTTTGGTTGGGATAAGACCATTGCCATTATCAGTGAGCATTATTATTGGCCCCAGTTGTCACAGGATGTGAAGAAGTTTGTACAAAGTTGTAGGGTATGTCAGATGGCTAAAGGAGTGAGCCAGAATATAGGCTTATATCAGCCCTTACCTGTACTAGAGAGGCCATGGGAGGATATAAGTATGGACTTTGTTCTTGGTTTTCCAAGGACACAACGAGGGAATTATTCACTTTGTGGTGGCTGATAGGTTTTCAAAGATAGCACATTTCATTCCATGTCAGAAGACCCATGATGTAGTCCACATTGCTGACTTGTTCTTCAAAGAGGTGGTGAGGCTACATGGTCTGCCAAAGAGTATTGTTTCAAATCATGACACCAAATTTGTGGGGTACTTTTGGAGGACCTTGTGGAAGAAGCTGAAGACAGAGTTGAAGTTCAGTTCTGCACACCATCCACAAACAGATGGGCAGACAAAGGTTGTTAATAGGAGTCTGGGTAACCACAGAGATGTTTGGTAGGAGATAAACCCAAGGGATGGGACTTGATCTTACCCCAGGTAGAATTTTCTTACAACAATTCTGTCAATAGAAGCACTAGTAGATCACCGTTCCAAATTGTGTATGGAGGTAGCCCCAGAACAACTCCAGAATTGAGGAAGATGGACCAAGAGAAGAAAATAAGTGCTGAAGCCAAAGATTTTGTAGAACACATCAAGGATATACATGAGAAGGTAAGATAACATATTAACAAGATGAATATGCAGTATAAGGCTAAGGCAGATCAGAAGAGGAGGTATAAGGAGTTTCGGATTAGTGATGGAGTGATGGTCCACTTGAGGAAAGAAAGGTTTCTAGTGGGAACATATAACAAATTGAAGATGAAGAAGTTCGGTCCCTGTAAAATTTTCAAGAGGCATGATTCAGGGAATGCATATGAGGTAGAGTTGCCAGATGGATTCAACATTTCCCCTGTGTTCAACATTTCATATTTGACAGAGTATCATGAAGGTAGCGTAGAGGAAGTACCAATGATGGAACAATGTGGGATTCCTGCACCTACTTTAGAAAAGGAGGAGATTAAAGAAATCCTGGATAGTCGTGTAGGAAGGAGTTCCAGGAATAGGCAGTATGAAGAATATCTGGTGAAATGGAAAGGATGACCTATTGAAGATTCATCCTAGTTGCCTAAGGCAGAGGTCGACCATTTGGGTTTTCCTCAACCATCTGAGACTTGACGGGGTCACTTCTCAAATTGCCCTGGGTGTCTGATGCAGGAGCATCCAGTGGTGTAAGGGCAATCTTGCATCATCCAAAAATAGTTAAATTTTAAGTTTCTCAATTTTTAGATGTTTTTACATTTTTGGATACCCTTTTTGTCATAATGAAATTCCCAACTTACGGTTTTCATTTTCTATTTCTGGGTTGAAAGATATTACAGTTTTAGTTTCCCAGATTTGCACCTAAAAATCTTCTGAGTTAGATTTAAGGCACTTAGATTTCCCAGATCGGCCCCAAAACTTGCCAAAATTGGCATAGTGTATTTTGAGTGCGTTCTTGACTTCGAGACCTTTCCAACGGTTCAAACGGTTCACGAATTGGAATCCCAGATAAAAAGTTATGGCCCCGGGAAGTTGGTGCACTTTCTAGAAGATACAATTGCAAATGTTCTTTTGAAATTTGAACTTCAAATTGTAAATTTTCAGCGCCAAACTGCCCAAACTCAAATTTGAATGTCATTTTGGCTCCAAACTAAAGAGGAGCTCTATTTATGGGTAGGTTTCTAATTTTTGGGTAACTTTTTGGGGACAAGCTTGCATATTGCGAAAGGGTGATTTTGTAGCTTTCTGTAACTTGCATGTGTTGTAGAACTTGGGGATTTGAGATCCTCTGCATGTAAGAAGCTCCAGTTTCTAAATAATAAAATTATTCTCTTGTTTGGGGATTATTTTCTAAGTCTCAGGTTGCGCCCTCATCAATTCAACATCATGATAAATAAAGGTAATCTGCAATAAAAAAAATTAATGCAAATATATATATCAAGTTATAAGATGTCAAAGTTGTCTAAGAGTTTCCAACTCTTTCAAATACACCATGATAATTAAGATCCCTAAACAACACATTCAAAATACTGCATAAAGTAGTGAGTCAAGATGTCTAATAACTAGTACATGATAAACATATTCAACTATGTCATTTTTTGCAAATATTTTAGTGGCCACCGTGTGAAGGTTCCTTCTTTCTTGTTCAAACAAACAAATCCATCTATTTTTTCTTCATAAACAAGGGGTATGTTACTTGTGATCTTTAAAATGTTTACATTTTCATCTCCTATTCCTTTCAAGTTGACTCCATGCACAATAAATAGGGAGTGAATCCGCCCAATTCCCACAACATCACCATCAAACGGATCCAACACCCTAACTCCATCCCCTTCTTTGAGTTTATCAATACATTTCTGCAAAAAGAAAAACAATAACACATTATATTACATAGGTAATGATTACCCTTTTTTGCATAATAAAACAACCATTACTTACTTAAATAGTACTTGCATGTGTGTGTTAAAATAATTGCAAAAGGAAAATTTCAAAAATAATTTCAATGATACCTTGTGAATGTTTTAACCTAAAAATTACCTTAGCAGTCTCACATTTTTGCTAATGAAGAGGCCTGGTAGTCATGCGATCATACCTCTCACATATGTATTGGCATTTCAAACACTTTATCTCTAGTACCAAAAAAATAGCAATGCATCAAATTTTACATCTAAATGCCTTAAATTTTTCTAGTATTTTTGTCCTAGACATTTTCTACAAGAAAGAATAACAATTCATGCAAAGAAATGTTGTTCTCATTTGTTAACCACTAAAACATAATTTCAAAACAACCCTTAGAGATTCAAGTGTCATTACTTTTGACTGAAGATAGCCCCCAAATGTCTATTGGATAAGTGTTGTATCTTGAAATAGTGGATCAACTACACTCCCTCCATCAACTTCAACAAGACACACTGATTGCATTACATCAATGGAAAACCTGGCAACATAAACCATATAAGATCATCTAAAAATATGCAGTAAGGATTTACACAAAGAATTTCTAGAAACAAAATGACAAAGGACCAAAACAAAAATCAGCATAACCATGATGAATATATAAAAGTAGAAAAAAAGTAAAAAAACCCAAGAGACAAATGGGAACTAGCTGAGCCCTGACAAGCCATTGTAAACATTGGCATCTTAAAACTCAGTTTACCTTAAAAATTCACGAGCATCTTCTTCTTTCCCATACCCAAGGTGGTTGCCAATGTTCTGCATTTGTGATAATATTCTGATGGGTTAAATAGGACCCTTTCCATCCCTCATCCTGGAAGCAAGGTGTTGAATATCACACATGAAGCACCAATCATTTCTCTCACTTCTTTGACCTGAATTCAACAACATACCAAATGACATCCTGTGAATATTCATAAGATCAAATGGCTAATATACAAAAGTACAAATTTCACCTAAAATCAACATATATGAATGACTTGATGGATAAAAGTTAACATACAATTTTTTGAATGATATCCTTGGAGTAGATATGTAGCAACATGCCTTGCAAATATCAGACATTGTAGCATGACATTGGCATAGCAGCTGGATAAAGTCACATGAAAAGTGACTCATATGTAAATTGTTAGAAATAAATTATTCATTTTGATTTAAGATCATGCATCACATGGGCATAGCAGGTAGATGGAGTCACCTGAAAAATTATTCAAATTAAGATTGCAGGAAATAAATAGTTTGCTTTCAAAAAATAAAAATAAACAATTTTCTTTGATATATAAAGCTCATCTATGAGTGAAAGAAAGCACCAAAACCAATTAATAACTTCCTTCATGTGGTGGTCTAATTGACTCATCAAGAGTGAAAACAATCTCTCCAACAAAATCAAATTGAAAGCTACATATATTATTCCCATATCAGAATTTGCATGAAGTAGAAATTTGTGCTAATCTTAGAAAGTCAATACAAGTGAAATTTTTAACAAATAACAAATTGAGCTGAAATCTCAAATACCTAAGCATTGTTGAATCATAAAATGAAAATCTTAACAAAGGTAAGAACAAAGTGGTGTGTGTACAATTCAGGGACATAGTTGAATTGCCTACACTTGGTTATCAAGTAAATATACTATTAGAATTTATTTGTGCCTCAAGAAGTATGAATACACATCCCCTTATGATATATATTGGGAACAAAAGACAAAAAAATATCTATAATAATTCATGGCCTTGAGAAATACAAATTAAAGTAACATCAACCATCAAGCAAAACACGGACAAGTCACTAAGGTAATCCAACATTCTAAAGGTCCATGGCCTTGCATGAGATTTACCAAGCAAACAGAAAAAGATGGAGTTTGGTAATAAGATTCTTGCACAAATGCTTGAAAAAAAATGAGTGTAAGCTACACAGTGCTTGTAAAGCTTGAAGCAAAGAATTCACATTACTAATTGAGTCAAACATCAATTCATTAAAAGAGATCAAACATCAAGCTTCCAAACATTCTGTGTTGCAGATAGATGACCTCAAAAGTTAGCTTTAATTGAGTCTTCCATTGATTAAGAACAAGAAAACAGATGATGTTCAGAGAGAAAGATGTTTAAGAGACAATTAGGTCTTGCTACATGAGGAGGTCTAATGAGGATGTTAATAGTTTCAGACAGCAGGGAATGCAATGAAAAGAAGTAAAAGAGGTGAAAGGACCAAATAATAGGCTAATAGAATTTATACTGGACATCATATGCTTGTAGAGCTCTAAATATTCTAACAAGTGCACATAAGATTTAAGCAATCCAAGATGAGCATCAAAAACAAAAGCAGTCAAGGGAAATTCAATGCCATATTCATTTGGGGGCCAAACCATGGATGTCATATTTATCCATACCCAAAAAAATTTTGATTTGGGAATTCATATTCCAAAGTAGTAATTTGATGTTGTTAATATAAGAGAATTAAGGCCCAAAGATAAATTATTTTTCACTCTTACACTAAAAAGGTATAAACTTTACATTGAATATTTTAATTGAGGACCTGTTGTTGCAACCATATCATATGCCTTAATATCTATAATCTGCACCTTCATTCAAACTTATGTGTTGTTGGAATTTTTATGCATAAAGGTCAACATATGGATAAACACAAATATATCATGTCTTTAGGTAAACCAAAACACATGATATGTTTGTGCATTGACAACTTAAGACTCAAAGAATGATGCTAGCAAAGATAAACTAATATGTTAGGATTTTATTGGCTCTAGAAACTACCATACATATTTCCACAATTGATGAGACCACAAGGTGGCATTAATTCAAGCTTGTCCCAGTTGAAAATTTTGACAAAGAGTTCATACGGAAAGAGTGTCTGAAAACCAAAAGTTGTGTGAGAAAAATAAATATAAGGTGCAAAATTACATAACAAGAAAAAATTAAACATACTTGTTCCAGGTGTAACATAAATTATAAAATTTGATTCAATTCAAGACCTCTTTTGTATGTTAGTAAGTAATAATTGCTAAATAAATGTATCGCACAAACCTAAGTAAAAAATTGTAGCATTGCAAATAATGAAACCAACCATAACTTGAAAACAATAAATTAGCATATTTGAAAATTACCTGACTTGATTTTCCTGAGCTGTCGTTAATCATTTTTCTTGAAGATTGCTTCAAGGTTTTTGAATATTTCAGTTGTTGTGCAACTTTTTTGACAGATGCTTTCAAGGAATTACTAGTAGGAAGAGATGAAATGAAAGTATGGAATGTGTTAGAAGATATTATATCATATTTGTCAATCTTTTGGTGTGATACGCTGCAAACAAGAGCTCTTTCCTTAAGTGGAGAAGAATGTTGAAAATCATATCTAATAGACCTCCTGCCTGTACCACTTATTTTTGAAGCCCTTTGGTTCTCAATTTTAGATGTTTCTATTCTAGTATTCATAACCTTTGACGTAATATTTAGAGAAATGAAGGATGTGGAGCTTGAAGAATCATCTTTGGCTTGCAATGAACTCTTTGAACTTGATGCCAAAGGAACAAGATTCTTCTGGCCAGAGAAGCTGGTAAGTGTTTCTCCAGAATTTGAGGCATTATTGATAGGGCTTTTCCTCGTTTGGCTATCCACCAGTTTCTTACTGGTGATGTAATATTGATTGCAAGGGCTAGATGTATCCCCCATATGGACATTAGTTCTGGATGTATAATTAAAGGAGGAGCTTGAATTCAAAGAGGTTGAATCCTTCTGGCCAAAGGAGCTGGTGAGTAGACTTCTATAGTTTGAGATATTCTTCATAGAACGTTTGCCTATTAGATCACCCATGACATTTTTACTGGTGCTAGGAGATTGATTAAGAGACTTGGAGGAATCCACCATATGGCCATTAATGTTGGAGGCTGATTTAAAGGATCTAGATGGATTCACCACATGTGCACTAGAGGTAGAAGAATTCTTAACCGTATTGACAGTGATGTTATCATGTACAGGCTCCTCAGATACAAGAGGATTTTTTCTAGCAACTGGAAGATCAGGTTCATCCATGGAAATACAAAGATTCAGTGTACAACTTGTAGAGTTGTGTTTCTTATGTTCAAAACTGCTAGAGCCCAAAACATGGTCCAAAGCAATTCTAGATGCAGGAAGCTCATTCCTCTCATTCTTAGAAATAGGGAAATCACTTGTAGAGACCTTGGAAGACAAAACATTATTTGCAGAAGTCCAGGATCTTATGTTTCTCACACTAAATTTTTGAGTTGAGATAGTTGTCAAACAGATTGCACCTGAACGCTTGAATAGTTAAATTCAGCAATCTGTTGAAACATTGGATCAAACTCAGGTTGTGGGTGACCTATAATGATTTTGAACCTCTGGATTCTAGGTCAGCTTCCTATATGATGGTTAATTTGATACTTGAATAATTTATCTTGAGAAAAGGGAAAGAGGAAACTGAATTGAATGCATGTACTAAATCTAAAACTTCGGTGATGCACCTAATTGATATTAAACTTGCAGAACGATTCATAACCTATCTTTTAGGGAAAATTGTTAACACAGGGCAATTTGAGCTCTCTGAACACATTATTAATTCATTAAAAGGTTGTATTTATTTCCTTTCTTCTAAGGAAAACTAATTTTTCACAAATAGGAAAAGGAACCTATTTTTAGCACAATTAATGACCTGTTACAAACAACAATTGTGTATAAGTACACAAAAATAAGAAAGAAACTTGAAGGTTTCGGTAATGAAACACATTAGACTTGCATCAGATCATACAAGCATACAAAACATCTGAAATTGCAAAGGTGAACTCTATCTCAATGAACAATATGAAGGAAAACTCTACAAGACGACAATCCAAAGTAACCTGTAAAGCTGTAAAATTGTATTAATCTAAATTTGAAAACTGAGTTACAAGACAATTCACTTTGCAGAATGCAAAGGCTGAATAACAAGAACTAGAGGAAAAAGTTAAAAAAATTCCAATATATACAATGAGAATGCACTTGAAAGTGCATGAACATGAAACTGAAAGTCAATTTCCTTGTCAAAATGATAACTCCAAGGTGAAATCCAAGCATAAACAAAAAATCCCTAAAAATAAGGTTCAAACTCATGAAAAATGAGTGAACTCAGTCTTGAACTTGAAGTCATAATGTATGCAACTGATCTGCAACTCAAACTAAACTGGAAATCTCTGAACGTGGGCCAAAACATGCAAAAATCCACCTTGCTTTAATCAACTCGCCCATGATAGCTTAAAGTCCATTTTTCCACTATGCATGAGTAATCTTCAGTCAATAATCTGATATGAAACTGAAGTAAAGTGCGCATGAATTTAGTCTTCAAACTAATATCAATCTTTAGTTGGCCCTCACTTATATCTTTTACATGGATTTATTTGAAAAGACAATCTTTTAATTAAAAATTAAAAATAACCATTTGATGATTATTTTAATATTTAATATTCATTTATTCTACCTTTATTTGTATGTTAAATATTAAAGTAATCATCAAATTATCTTTAATATTTAATATATACTTATTAAATCCTAAATCCATGCATAAGTAAAAAATTCTAAAATTAAATAAAATCTTTGAAGTCGGATTCAAAGACTCACAGGCCTCTTATGCATATTGTTTATTGACCACGCATTTTATGTCTTAAGTTTTGTTTGACAAAACAAAAACAAACATGCAAAAATAATAGGGAAAAGCACAACCCTAATCATCACTTCTCTTTGCACTTGACTTCGGAGAAAAATGCTCAGCTACGCCGCCATGAGAGGAAGGGTTTGGAGCTCAAACTGGTACGTTTTCATGTTGTTTTTGATGATTTCTGAAGGTTGCTTCAGAAAAACCTAAGGTAAGTGCTTTGCTAACAAAAATATGAGCTTTTCTTTCATTTCAAAATCTTTTTCCAAGTCTTATAGCCACGACTATGATGTTTTCCTGATGCATTTTTATTTATTGTCTTTTCCTATTGATGCCTTTGCTTGCTTAGAGGCCACCATGATTGCATTTCTTTTGCGCAAGAGAAGAATTTTTGTGTTATTTTCCATAGAAGGATTTGGAAAGCTTACATTTACTTGTACATCTCATGAGCTCAACTTCTACAACAATATAAGCCATAATTTTCACTCACTATTTTGAGCTTTAAAGAAATTTATGTCTCCTTTATGTATGGCATAAATGCAAAGTAGGGTTTTAAAACCCACGAGCTCCATTTCCTTATGTTTGCAATGCTTTTTGCAAAACACCAAGCCTCTATCTTATGGTTGCAGCCTTGTTGATTTCTTCATTTCCTTTGATGACTTTCAGCTCTCACTGGGGTCTGCTCTTGTATTGTATATCTTAAATAATGAAGAGCTACAAGATTGTCCTTCATTTTTTATATTACAAGAACAC
The DNA here is from genome assembly GCA_007258455.2 of Sequoia sempervirens. Classification (NCBI taxonomy): domain Eukaryota; kingdom Viridiplantae; phylum Streptophyta; class Pinopsida; order Cupressales; family Cupressaceae; genus Sequoia; species Sequoia sempervirens. The sequence goes on along the minus strand of VDFB02109289.1, from coordinate 10,895 downwards.
AATTAAATATGGCAAGGACTGCTACAGGATAATACATAACTTGATGGTTCACAAATGTCTTTTCCTGAGTTGCTAGAGATATTTTGACTGCCATACATATGACTACCATAACTTCTTTTGTTTGTTTCTATTTTTTGTCATATTGGCCTTCATATCCTAGTATCTCTGAAATGATGAATATCAGCAAGACTATTTGAAACTCCAAGTAATTCCCAATGCATTCCTTTGACTGCTTCATGCAAATTGAAACTTTGAATAACATGTCCTACAAGTATGTGTTCAAGTGATAAAACTGAGTATTTCTTTTTGACAAAAAATAATGCCTCATTCTTTCATTGTTGTGATTTGTTCATTCTAAGATTAATTATCTGCTACCTTGCCAAGATCCTTAACCCTTCTAGATGAATCGTTGACTGTCCTTAACCATTCAAAACTACTCATGACTGTATTTGGCGAAGACTATCTTAACCTTTATCGCTCTTTTCAAAACTTGAAAAAGACATAACTACTGTCCCATCATTGGCATCATTGTTCTCAGTTGCAAACTGTAGCTTTTACTTGCTTTGTAAAGAATTCTTCTTTCCATATTTACTATATAGAAAGTTTGTTATCATTTTTGAACATTAATGGTTGTAATTCCAACATAGCAATAAAAAAAAATGTTAAATTATCATTTTATTCCCATTGATAGCATGTTTGTAGCAGCTTGATGTTTGAAGGTCTCTTTGATAGGCATAAAGCATGGTTCCTTTTTGTTATTTTAATTCTACTAATTGAAACAAATAAGGAATAACAAATAGTAACGACAGGCATAACTTCTTTCATTTGCTTCTCTTGATGCTTTAATAATGGCTATAATATTGAAGTCCCTGGCAACTTTTAATGTTACTCTATTTGTTGATTACCATCAAAGGCTTTTAGTTTTTCCTAATCAAAGGTTGTCTCCAATGGTACAGGTTGTCCATTATTTTGTCTCCTTGTTATGTTTATTAGATTTTGATAATACATGGCCGCCCTTGAATAATAATCTCATCACTATGATGTAGTGATTGCTTGTTAAGGCATGGTGGCTGTTTTTAGCATCTTATCAGCTACAATGAAATGGAATTATACATATTATACACTACCATCCTCCTAATGACAATGGGCACTATTATGCATTTAATGGCATAGCTTGTACAACTGGGTATGTGCAAGATCATGATGGGCCAAAAAGTGGCAACATTATGGGTATTTGTAGGGTATGTGGTTGGTGACTTTTTTTAATCCAAAATTGATGAAACGAAAAAGGTTTTTAGAGGAGATTCTCAACTTTCCACCAATATAAATTATGCTTTAATTTGAATTTAATAAATAATTATTATTTATTTTCTACTAGAATTATGACTAGAGTCCTAATCGATAGGCTGATTGAAAAACATCTATAACTTTCAAACGGTATCACATTTTTTGAATCCGAAATATGTGTCACATTTTATGATTCACACACTATAGGATTAAAAAAGAAAAATTAAATTTCATGAAGTTTTGACAAAGTTAAGGTGGTCAGACATACGAGTTTTTATATTTTTTAAAAGTTGTAATAAAAAATTCATAATTAATTATTTACTTGGAAAAAATTACAAAAAAATATGCATCACATCTGGACATGAGTCCTCTACTTATATATAAAATATTATAAAAAAATATTATCATTTTATTATGGTTAGGGTGGTCAGACAAACACCTGCTTCTTATTTTTTCCCTGAAATTTAAGTACTACTGCATTGAAATTTCAAATTTTCACCAAATAGATTTTATTTATTTTTAAATAAACCTAGTAGTTTATAAATTAAATTCAATTTTCTAAAGATTCTATTCTTACATATTTTTGAAATAATATAGATAACTTATTCAAATTTTTACGTCAAGTTGCCTAACACTGATTTTTCTAAATTTTTTGCCACTTAAGGGCTTGTTTTTTCCATGATGATCCTCCACATACCCAACTCTATGATTGTTTTCCTTGATTATGAGTTTGATGATCAAACCATCATGCATTCATTGTAGCATTATTTAAGAGAATATCATAATGTTGCCATTATTTACCTGTGAACATAATAACTGTGATTGCTCAGCTTTTATATGCTGCTCCTTTATTGTTTATGAGTTGGGCTCAACCCTTGTGGGATCCACATTTCACACCACTCATAAGCATACTTGTTGATTGGAATGATGATTCCCTGTACCTACACACTTAAACAAACATGTTAGAAAAATAAATGAATCTGGAAGCTTCCATTGAATTCTGTTTTCTTTTGAACAATGAAATCATTTGATGGATGCCTGATCGAATGTATGTTATATTTCTGTTGGTAGTGTAGAAATATGATAGGATATAATTTTTCATTGCTTAGAGACCATCTCTAATACCATATTTCATCGTTCTTGTAGATGATTTTGGAGCCTAGAGCTGGATAAATTTGAAAGCATGACAACTAAAAACCTCAAGTGTAACGATGATTCTTCATTCCAGGCAATGACGAATCACCTTCTATCTTTTTTTTCCATTATTTTCAATTGTATGATATACACTTCCTTTCTGTATTCATCATTTGATTATAAATATCAAATTGGCTACTCCCGCAGCTTGTGCGGGACTTCAACTTTTAAAATATGAATAAAGCAACATTCTTTTATGCAAATTTATGAGTTCCTTTGTCTGATATTTGCATAATAACACTTGAAATTCATAAGTAATCAAAGTTTTGGAACATAATGAATACTTAAGCAGAAAGATTTTGTACCTTCTTTGATGGACGCAATTTAGCTCTACCTGTTTTGAGTTGGTAGTGAAAAATAGGTAACAGAGACATCAGTAATAAAACCTTCAGAGCTAGGTTTATCAGAGTTGGTAGTACCTAATAGATATACATTGCCCTTGTAACATTTGGAGGTGTTTCCACAACCAACATCTAAAAATAAAACAAAAAATTATTCAATCACAAAAAAGTTACAATAGCGATCCACGTCATGACTTATAATGTATGAGATCTAATGCAAAAAAAATTGAGTACAAGTATTAAACTATATATTTCTAGTAGGCCTTGGCAGTTTGATAGGAAGACCAAGCATGATGGGGAGAAGGACACATACTCCATTGTGAAGGATGGGAAGACTTACAACCTTTCACCTCTCCTAGAAGAAGACAAGGAAAAGCATGAAGGGCCTAGTGTTTTGATGGTGGGTGAGAAGGAGTTCATGAAGACCTTGAAGGAAGGAGGAGGAAGAGGATTGTTCTTGATTATGAAGCCAAAAAGTGAAGCAGATCTTCCCACAAAGAAGAAGGAAGATGCACCAAAGGAAGTCCAAGAGTTGTTGGAAAGGTACAAGGACATAATGATGAATGAATTACCTAGTGCCCTACCTCCCATTAGGGATATAAGCCACCATATTGATCTAATTCCAGGGGCTACATTTCCCAATAAGGCTACATAAAAGATGACACCTGCTCAAAATGAGGAGATTGCAAGACAAATGCAAGAGTTGATGGATAAAGGGCTAGTGAGGAAGAGTTTGAGCCCATGTGATGTTCCTACTGTCCTAGCACCAAGGAAGGATGGGAATTAGAGGCTTTGCACTAATTCAAGAGCCATTAATAGGATCACAATTAGATATAGGTTCTCGATGCCAAGAATGGAGGACCTCATGGATTGTCTATCAAGAGCATCTTACTTTTCCAAGATTGATCTAAAGAACAGGTACCATTAGATCAGGATCAGAGAGTGGGATGAATGAAAGAAAACTTTTAAGACTAATGAAGATCTCTATGAGTGGTTGGTGATTCCCTTTGGGTTATCAAATTCCCCTAGTACATTTATGCACCTTATGAATGAGGTATTGATACCTTTCATTGGAAATTTTGTTATAGTTTATTTAGATGACATCCTTGTGTTTAATAGGTCTAAAGAAGAACATTTGAAGCACCTTGAAATGGTACTAAGGAGGTTACAAGAGGAGAAGCTGCTGATCAACATGGAAAAGTGTGAATTCATGAAGGAAGAACTAGTCTACCTTGGTTTTGTCATCTCCAAGGGAAGTTTGAGGATGGATCCTTCAAAGGTGGATGCTATTCTTACTTGGCCAACACCAAAATCCATGGGAGATGTGAGAAGTTTCCATGGACTTGCAAGCTTTTATACAAATTTCATCAAGAACTATATCCAAATTTGTGCACCAATCTTGGACACCATCAAAGGAGGTAACAAAGGTAAGTTTTATTGGACCAATGAGGCTGATAAAGGGTTTGAATATCTGAAAATGAGAGTAGCACAACAACCTATACTTGTGCTCCCTGATTTTGATTAATTTTTTACCATTGAGTGTGATTCTAGCAATCAATCAATAAGGGTTGTTTTGAGCCAAGAAGGTAGACCGGTTGCATTTTTTAGTGAGAGGTTAAATGAAGAAAAGAGGAAGTATTCTTCCTATGATTAATTTGGAATTGTATGCTATGGTCCAAGCCCTCAAAAAGTGGAGGCACTACTTGTTACCTAAAGAATTTGTTGTTTATACTGATAATCATGCCTTGAGTTTTTTGAATGCACGGGACAAACTTAGTCATAGGCACATGAAGTGGGTAGAGTCTTTGCAAGCCTATACTTTCACAATGAAGCATAAGAAGGGAAAAGAAAATAAGGTGGAAAATGATCTCAGTAGAAGGGAACTTGTAGTGCAAGAGATCCAACTCCAAAGCATGGGGGTTGAAGCATTGAAGGATATGTATCATGAGGATTCAGATTTCAAGGAGGTATACAATGTTTGTGAGCAGCATTTGAATTCTTTTCATGGTGAATTCTCTGAATTTTTATTGCAAAATGGTTTTCTCTTCAAAGGAAGCCAATTGCGTGTGCATAAATGCTCAATGAGGGAGAATATCATAAAGTAGAAACATAGTGGGAGTCTTGGAGGTCACTTTGGCCTTGACAAGACCTTGGAACAAGTTAGGAGATTTTACTATTGGCCAAAGTTGCAAGTGGATGTGAGAAGGTATGTGGAAGGCTAAAAAATATGTCAAAGGGCAAAGGGAACTTCATCAAATGCAAGACTCTATTAGTCACTTCCCATTCCCAATAGGCCTTGGGAGTGTGTAAGTATGGACTTTGTCTTGGGGTTGCCTAGAACCCAAAGAGGTTTTGATAGTATCTTTGTGGTAGTTGATAGATTTAGTAAGATGGCACATTTTCTTCCTTGCAAATGCACCAATGATGCATCTCATATAGTAGGTCTCTTCTTTAAGAAGGTTGTTAGGATACATGGACTTCCTTTAAGCATTGTTTCTGACAGGGATTCTAAATTCATTGGTCACTTTTGGAGGACCTTGTGGAAGAAACTCGAGGAAAAAATCTATCCTTTAGTTTAGCATACCATCCACAAACGGATGGAAAAACTGAAGTGGTGAATAGATCATTGGGGTACCTCTTAAGATGCCTTACCAAGGAGCATGGACAAGCTTGGGATCTAATTTTACCTCAGGCTGAATTTGCATATAATGACTCCATAAATAGGAGCATTGGTAGAATCCCTTTTGAAGTAGTCTATGGAATGCACCCTAGAGGGGTATATGAACTAAGAGATCTACAAGGAGTTGATAATAGAAGTGCTCAAGGTGAGGAATTTTCTATTACAATGAGGGATATTCATCAACAAGTGAAGGAATCCCTTCAAAAGAATGTTGAGAAGTATAAGGAAAAGGAAGATTTAGAGAAGAGGAATTTCCAATTCAAGGTTGGAGACTTGGTGATGGCACACTTAAAGAAGGAGAGACTTCTAAAAGGAAAGTATACCAAACTCATGATGAAGAAGATAGGACCTTGCAAGGTGGTCTACAAGTTTGGCCAAAATGCTTATGAAATAAAGCTACCTCTTGGGGTGGCAATCTCTCCTATCTTAACCATTTTTTACTTGTATCCTTTCAAAGCTTTTGTGAATGCAGGTTGTGGAGCAGGTACAACAACAATGGAGGATGAAGATTGGGTGAAGGAACTACCCCCCAACCAACCTATGACTCTTGAATGCATCCTAGACACCAAGAAGACACAGAAGACTAGAAGGAAGGTTTACAAGGAATACCTGGTCAAATGACAAGGTCTACCTAAAGAGGATGCAACATGGATGTCAAAAAATGATATTAAACATCATGGAACTACTATAGAAGACCTGATCTCAAAGAGGACTTGAGATCTTTTTCTTGCTTTGAAGTATGGTGCAGGAGCACCCATGGGTCTAAGGGACCTAGAATAATTTTTCATGTTTTGTTTCTTGGTTTATGGATGGAATGAGGTCTTATGGACCATTTTAATGCTTTGTAGTAGGTCTTCTAGGTTTTTGGTTGAGTTTTTGGTCTTGGTGACCAACTTCTTTGTACAACAAGGTCTCCATCCTCCTTTGTAAGTCTAGTGCATCTTGGAAAAATAAGGAAAAAGGATGCCTTGCTATATCTAGAAACCTGATGGGAGTCACCTTACTTTTTGACAAGGTTTTAAATGCCTTTGACACATTTTGGAAGGCTCTTTGTGGTTGAGTTGGTAGAAGTTGCTCACATTGCCTTAACTAGGCAATTAGAAGTCAAAGCATCAAATTAGTTGTTTTCCAATGTCTCTCTTTTCAAAAGACAGTTGCAAGAAGTTGGATGGATTTTTTAAGACTTCAAATATGCCTCTCTTGTTTGAGGCAAGGTTGATGTTGATGTTTTGAAGAATTTTCAATAAGAAGTTTGTTGTTTTTCCTGTGTTTTTCTAAAAAAATTATTGATCTCGTACTTGGTACAGACTGTATGCTCACTTTCATGCTCCAAGCCCATAATGGTTGGATAGGTAATTGAATAATATTTCCTTTGGTGTTGGATTGGTTATATTTCATTGAGTATCAGGGAGATAATCCAATTTCTCTATCGGGTGGTCTGAAAACCCTTAAAATCAGGGTTTTGGGTGAAAATGTATATTTCTTCCATTCCCACATTGTAAAATTGCTAAATATTAGTGGGATGGAAGATCTAAGGTTGTACTATCATTTCCTCAATGTTTTGGAGAATAACAGGCTCATCGGTGTAAGTTGTGCATGAATTTTGGCTTGACATCTCTATGTGGCAAGCATAATTGACAAGCAAAAAAATGAGTTTTTGATTGATTTTGAAGAATATGTTTAAGAGGCACTTAGGAATGCTGGAAATAGGTGTGGAGAACTTGTAGGAGTCTGAATTTGGGATTTGGGGTGAAGGGGAGAGCCTAGATAGTCAAGACCTAGGTGTAGGTCTGTGAATTAGGCCTTTTGGAGCAACGGTAGAAAGGGCCACTGTGAGTGATGTTTTGACAGTCAAGAGGAAGGGTTTTAGAACCTTGTAGGGGTCCATATTAGGGGTCTGAATCCATAGGTTTGGTGTCTTAATAGTCTTCCTTTTGTTTTTTATTCTAACTGTCCTATCGGGCAAGGGTTGCAAGCCTTAAGAGAGAGTGAGGTCTAAGTCACCATAGTGATGGGTGTTTGTTGAAACCTAAATGCTAGAGGGTTGTTAAACCTTGTTTTGACTTAATGAGACATGATCCAAATTTTTTCAAGCTTTGTGAGTGGTTTGAGTTGTGAACCCTAGGTGTTGGGGTTGATCTCTTAAAGAATAGTGGAGTTTAGGACTCCTTATGAGAGTATTTGAGAGAAGCATTCAGTGGAGTGACTTTTCCATTTGTGATTGTGAGTTTTCCTTCCCTACCACTTTGAATCATTTATAAAGCTTATGCAAGCTATTTCCATGGTTTTTGTGGTGGTGGTAGGAGTATTTAAGGTTTGTAAGTACCTTATGCAATAAACCCTCCTTTGTAGGGCTTGATTTTTGCATAGAATAAGCTTAGTCAATAAACATGATGTGAGTAATGTCTTGGAAGTCAGATGAAATGATTGAGCTGTAAATGGTTGATTGTAGTATCTTGGCCTTGAGGAACTAGTTCGTAAAAGTGAAAATTTGGTGATTTGTTTAAGGAATTGAAAGATTCAGAGCTCTTTATCAAGTTTTTGGTTTGAATTCAGATAAATTGATGATGAAAAAGGTGTGTTAGGATCTGATGGATATAGGTTGTAACATGAAAGATTGGTTTTTGGTTATTTTTCCTAGGTAAAGCAAATTGAGTGGAAGGGTGCCTTGGTGAATGATGAAAGAGTGGATTGTTTAGTGACTCTAATTAGGTTTCTTGTGCATGAATCAGTCATTTTTGCTGATAAATGAGATGTTTGAAGCTTGAGGATGATAAGAAGTATTGAAATGAGTTGGATTTTTGTTTCCTTGTGGTTTGCAAATGAAACAATGTGATTTTTGATGAAAAGAGAAAGAAATTTTAGTTGCTTATTCAATTTGATCTTCTCTTGATTCAATTGGGTCAGATGTTGGTGCAAGAGCACCTAGGTCATCAAATACTTTTCAATTTTTTAAAAGGGATGAGTGTTCAAATTTGAATTCAGTCAATCACAAAAGGTCATGGAGAAATGATGTAAAGCATGTTCAAGGTCATATGAGGTCTTATTTGAATGTATTTAAGGTTATGGGTTAGTTCTAGGTGTTCAAAGTGGGAAAATGCAAACAATGCAATAATGTAATATTGTTAAAAGTTGTTAAATTAACAAAAACAAGGAAATCAGGCATATTAAGGGTTAAAATGGGTAGTTTCAACTGATGGAAAGATAGTTATGGAAAAGGAAATATCTTTAAAAGGCATGTAAAGGCGAGAAAAAGTAGAAGTTTATGTTCTTGTAATTAGATTTTGAAATAAAAATTCCTTGTTTATGAGTTTGCAGCATTACTCTAGATTGTTTTGTTTTCTTTTGTTGGTAGTTTAGGAACACCCAAAGTTAAATCATAGTTTGAATACATTTAAAGAGGAGTTAATTTCCAATTTCAAGAGTTCGACTTGGTTAGTTTTAGGAAACAAAAGAATAAGAGGCAATTTTTAGTGCCCGATAGAGTCCTTTTAGAAGCAAGTTTGAGAGTCCAATAGGGTTTTTCTTCACTACTCCACCAATGTAGGTCAATTAGATTGGTGGAGTAGGTTAATGTTAGGATTTTTTGCATGTTTTGATGATTGTAAGTGCAGGGAAAAGAAAGAATACCATGGTGGAGTTGCTGCTACACTGGGAAATAGAGGATTTTCCTACACAAAGTGATGCTACAGTCATGGGTCATGAATAAATAAAGCTTGCAGATGCTTGGAAAAGATGTAGAAGGTCTTGGCAGACATAAAAATCATGTTCTAGGTGGTGGCAAGAGAAATAGAGGTTTGCAAGAGTATTTTTCACAAAACCCTCCTTGATTTGTGCTTTTACACCCTATAAATGAGGGTTCATTGGATCAGAACATTTTCATGGTTTTCAATCCCTATAAATGGTGAAATATTGAGTTATAAGACATGCTTGAAGACTGTTTTGAGGTTTTGAGTGATTTGGAATGGTTTTGAAGGGGTCTCCTTTGTAAAACAAGCCTAATCTACTAGCCTTTCTTCAGAGGACAGTCTAAAATTTGATGATTTTCTTTATGTCAAACATCTAAGAACTTTGATATGTTGTGATGTGCTGGAAAGTGTTTCTAAATTTTCTTTGAGTTTTTTAATAAGCTTTGAGATAGGAATGTAACTACCTGATTCAATGGTTGACAAACCTACTAGAGGAATATGATATTGTTTGATCAAAACAAAGATGTTTGTTTAAAATGTGGAAAGGATGATATTGAGTGCTTGGTTACTATCAAACTAATGGTATGATTGATATTACTAAATTTGGTTAAGGTGTATAAGGCAGGTTTGGTGACTTTGATGGTTGGATGGGTGAGTATTATGAAGCCTTTTGAGCAAATTGGTGATTAACCACAAGATGATAATCAAGATTATGTTGTAGCAGGAGTTTGTAACTTGTAAATAGACTACTGCAATCAAAATATGGTGAGTACAGTGCTTGATAATGGACTGATAATAGTGAGGTATGGTTTAGTTGATTTGTTTCCTTGGCGAATAAATGAAAGGATGAATTGTTCAAGTATCAATAATCAGGTTTATGTTGTTTTTATGGTGGTTGAGAATGATGTGAATCTAATTGATTAAGTCAAATTTTTCTTTAGTATGGTTTTTGCTTTGAATGAGTCAATTGGAATACTGATTAGTGGAATGATGAATGATAACCTATGGAATGGCTGAGAGAATTTGAGTGGATTTTGGTTGAATGAAAAGTAGATTTCTGATGAAATTATATTTGATCTTCTCTTGATTCTATTTGGGATTGAAATCCCTTGAAGAAATGATGTTGATGGTGTTTCTTGGATGCTCTGCATCAGATGTACCCTGATGATTGAGTGTTTTGATATGATACTCTACATCACTAACTGCCTTATCTATGCTATTGCTTACTATTATGGTTTCATAGATTTTTTCCAAGCATCCATAGTTTTTCGTGTTGGTGCACCTTTGCAAGCACATGCCTCCATGTGAAGTAATTGCATCATGTTGCTTATGTTGACTTTCTGAACAACTACATTGTACAGTTGAAATTTTATCATCTATCAACATCTAGTTATTAGTTATGGAATTTGAAGTACGTTTCTTTGAGTTTGAATGATGTGTAATGCAATCTATGAATCCAATAATATGAATATAACCACACAAATCTATTAAGCAGAATTCATTAGTTATTTTCTCTTTATTCTATTACCTCTATGTATGTTTGAGTGAATCCACTGGCACTAGGAGGTGTTTACTTGAAAACACCAATATTAGCCTGTTCAACATCCAAAATCACATGTATTAAAATATCATTCATAAAACAATGCTATTAACATGTAATAAATTTATAAATGTTTACTAGTTACATACCCCACTAATAGGTGT
>VDFB02109288.1:0-11172 GCA_007258455.2 Sequoia sempervirens | reverse complement strand
CTATTCTTGACATTATTACACAAGAATATGAGGTTATTGATTCCTATAGTCAGGCTAAGTTTTCAACATTAGGATCAAATATATCCCAAATTCAGATTGAGGACAACATGTATGAAGATATCCATCATTATCCACTCAAGGAAATAGGTCAAACCAAATAGGATATTCTAGAGTTAGCAGAGCAACAAATGAAAATAACATCATATGCAGTGGTCATTTATCAAAGAATGCTTGCTAAACAGGACATCTCGAAACAAGAAGAATCAAAACATGAAGGTACTACTTCCATAGTACTGGGGGAAAATTCATCTCAACAAAACATCAACATAAGGAGAACAAAAAATCCCTATGATGAAACCAATGCCAATACTACAACCATCCACGCCATGAATCTTCAACCACCCATTACCCCATCCACGAATTGGGACCAACATCAAAAGAAAGATTTGAATCAAACCACAAAGAATTTTATCAAAGTAAAAGAAGTTGGGAAGCATAATGTACAAATCAAATACACATGGATACCAAAAATGAAAAGGAAAATCATCCTAATCATACTCCATAGTTAAAGAAACTATGGGGAAAAATCAAAAAGGGAAATGTATCAATCAAAGACATCCACAAATGCAAAGCAGGCTTCTCAAGCAACATACAAAGTATATCAAGTAGTTGGTCCTAATTCCAAGCACACTTTCATATCCACCCATCATTGCTCATCTTCCCAAGTTTGGAGAGTTAAAGGTTCTAAACTACCAACCAGTCTATCTTTTATTCCTATACACACTCCACCATCCACGCCTCCATGCATGATATCCAATTCTCATATTGAACATGTATTGGAAACCACCCTTCATCATAAGGATTTAGAAGGAATTCTATCATGATGTGCGCACAAAGACAAAGTTAACTCTGGTATCAACAAAGAAGATCAGAAATCTCAAAAGTTGCATTCAAGTGCACATATCTTAGCAAAGCAACTCCTTCAAGTAGGATATCAATGTAACATTATGACAAGAGCATCTACATTAGCATCATCAGGTGGTTTAATAAGAACTTAAAATCTTTCACAAAAAAACAAAAAAAAAGAATCCATGAAAATAGTAAAGATAAAAATTGTCCTCCAATGAAAACCACTATGGTGGCACTTTGGACAAGTACCATGATGAAAACTTGGAAAACAAGAGTCATGTGTGGAATTGAGCATCTACGTGCACTAATTCAGGTGGAAGCATCTTATCTCATCCATAATAAACTCCAACATTCTATCCATCTTTTCTATAATAAATCCATTCATCCAACCCATTTTCATCTATCTACATTATCTTGATCTTGATGAAAGTTTGGTGTACACTTTACACTTGCTTATGGTAAACATCTTGACATGGGTCATTATCATTGATCCTATCCTACCCAACCTTATCTGAGATATGAAGCATTATCTAAGTGAGCATCCTCTATTTGAACATCTTATCTTGTCACAAGATAATCCTTGGCATCCTTTGCATGCTTACCATATCCATCCATCCATACATCTATCCAAGCATCCACCCATGGCATTCCATAAATTGCTAGATATTGGGGGTAAATATTTACATATTTCTTTGGGAATAAATCTTGATCTATATCTTCCAACTTATGTGGTGATCTGAATATTGGAAAATATAAAATCAAATTGGTCAAAGCATTTGTGAGAAAAAATCCAAATCACTAGCCTATGGCACATTTTGACTAGAAGATGTTCCTTATCAAGCTTTATCTTTCATCGAGCATCAATCCAAACAATCAATATCAGTTGCATCTAATTTGAACTTCAATGTCACATCAAACCAAACAAATTTTATTCCCAACTGAGCTTCAAAATCTTGATCAATCAAGTCCAATCAATCCATCATCATCTCAGGATATCCTTCCCAATCCTCACGTTGCTTAATACTATCCTTGCATTCTTGTGTATCCTCAACAATGTTATCATCATCAATCCATCAATCAGATCAATTAACCCTAGCTTTGTTTTCAACAAAATACCAAAATAGATCATTGATATCATTATGCACATCCTTTCCAAATCATCAAAATCGTGTGAAAAAAAAAAACATTAAAAAATTATTCAGAAAAATCCAAAAGGCAGCTGCGTCGTAATAGAATCCCAAAATGGGTCAAAGTCCGAAAGAAGTAAAACTTGGTTTGTCTCTAAAGCAGCTTAGGCAAAGGCCATCTGATGATGAGCCCACAAGACTTCAAAAATCAAATCTTAGAAAACACCTACGAAATAAAATATAAAAAATTGAAAACTTGAAAATCCAAAACATTTGTAAAACAACCTAAAAATCCCCCCAAAAAAAAGCCTCATAACATTCTGAAAACACAAAAAAACATTGAAATATTCCATAAAATCCCAAAACCACCCATCCCATCTCGCTTTCACTCACAATAAATTCTCATATATAATAAATCAATCTTCACCATCATCCTTTGGAAAAGAAAACATAAGCAACCACAATAATTAGAAAAAGAAAACTTCAAACGTAAGATCAAAATCAAACCAACAAACTTTTAAATGCAAAATCAAACTATTGATCTTTTTAGCAAACATGTCAATCAACTTTATATCAATGACCTTTCAAACAGCCAATCAACCCATCATCATCCTATACAATGCATGTCCTAGGATGCATCCTTCCTACAATGGGCATTATCTTTGGCAATCACTTTGGATACTTATCCTAAACAAAACACATCCCTTTGGCTAGAGATATGAAGAACATTGACTTGTTTGTTCACTTGATCTTTTATTATGATTTATCTTATTGTACTCATTCCAATGACCTCTCGATGATGTCTATAAAAACATTTTAGTGAGAAAGGAATGGGGCATTAATCATTATATTTTTTTTGGTATGCTTGCTACATGTTCTTGTAATATAACCTTGGCGAATACTTGCTTTGTTAGGTATATGTGGAGGGTGTTTTGGATACCTTGTTGAATATTACATTGGGAGGTTTTTCCTTTCTATGTTTTGGTTTGAGATGTTCGAAACATCTAAAGTGCATACTAGTAATGTTTCCGAGTGTCAGGTGTGAACAAGAATACTCCTATTTGTTTGTCGAGTCAAATTCCATCACACTAGATACAATGCCATCCTCATTATCCATACCTTGATGCATCATATCTATGTGTTTTATCAAACATAAGGAATATTGTATCATTCATGTCCCAATCCCTAGATAAGAAAAATATCATCACTCATCATCTTATCTAATAAATTCTTGAAAACTTGTAGACTTGTTGGACTTTGAAATCTTCTCGGAATCAAGGGTTACTCCATCTTATTCTTCTATCTTTACTAATAGCTCTATCCCAGTGTCGAATATGTGTGATATATCAAAATATACATAAGACTACCCATGGTCGATGACTATCTATACATCATCAAATTTGTCTATGTCAGACATCTGAGCTTTCTAATCCTATTTGAGTTGAATTGATCTTAAATCTTTATTGCAAGCTTGATCCAAAAAATGAAATTTCCACTCGATCTCTCAAGGGGGCAGTGTAGTAGTCTAATTCCTTCCATTGGGGCAACTGTGGGGCATCCAAAAAATTAGATTTTTTTTGAATTTTGAACTCGGCTGCGTCAATCTTTGAACCAATGTAACATGTACCTCACTTCAAAGGGGGGAAAAATGTAGTAATTTAAATAAGTCCTGATTGGTATTATACATCTAAATCTGATTACTAACATCGTTCTTTCTAAATCACTTCTACTTTAACCATTTAATTAAATAATCTTTATTATTTAGTTAATTTCATCAATTTATACTATTACTCAAATAATTAACTTTATCAGATTAATTCATCCTCTTCTCACTAATGTTCATCCCATTTAATTAAATAAATCAAATTATTTAAATATTAAAACCCTAATATCCTCTCATTTGATTAAATAAATTTAATTAATTAAACAAATGTCATAAATCCCCCTAACTTGTCTAAGTTAATTAATCCTGAATTAATAAACCTTAAGGTACCTCCTATTCTCCATTACCCATTTCTCTAGCTTTTAACCCCACCAAGGTTAAATAAACCTATGATGAACTAACCAAGTTGCACATGAAATCATTTCTTTTAATTAACTAATTAGCCTATTTTCCCTCACAAAGGCATATTCTTTGGAATATTCCCCTCAACCACTCCAATAAATTTCCCTCCAAAAACTTTAAGAGCCTCTTACAAGGGCATTTAACTCCACTTACATGCCATCTTGTCCCTCTTACATTCTCAACCATATTCATTCAATTCTCTTACACCCCTCTTACACAAGCCACCTAAGCCTTAACTCCTCTTGCACATCCCTCTTCCCAAAATGTGCTCACACATGTGTGAGCACATATCCCTATTGCTTCTCTTAGCCTTGTGACACTTGTCACTTGGATATTGATTCCCATCTTAGTCCCACATCTCCCAATTTTACTTCTTCTTCCAACCCTTAAGTCCTATAAATAGAGGGCTTCTCTATGAAGAATGGATCCACCTCTTCATGCAAATTCATTATACTCATTTTCATCCATCAATCATCCAATTGCTATCATTATCTTTGAGGGAAATTGGAATTTATCAAATCCATTTTCATCCACAATCTTAGGCATTGTTACTCTATTCAAATTCATCAAGGATCTTGAAGCTTATCACAAAGGATTGGGAAAGGGCCACTTTCCACATCAAAGTGACACCAATCCCCCTATGGGTTGGATGTTTGATTTACTTAGATAGGTTTACATGCTTTCATTTTATTTTTTTTATGCTTTTGTTTCATGCTTTCATCTCTTAATATGATCAAGAATTTCATAGGGAATGATGGTTTTTGGATTGCTAATGTGACTAACCTTGGTTGTTTTGTTGATGTTTAGCTAGGTGAGGATTATAATTCACAAGAAGATACCTCCTTATGAATTACATTGAATGTGTCCTTAATGTTGAAGAAAAATGCTATAAATTTTGTTTTGAATCACTTCTTGATGCAATAGTATTGTCCACCAAAAAGACCTACATTTTTTAAGAATGATTAAGAAACATAAACTAGAACCTACTTTTGACTCAACAATGGTTAAAATTAAACATGAATATTAGAAAATACAAAAAATATTAATTTTTTAGTAATTTTGACAAATGGGCAGTGTGGACACATCGAGATAGGTAGGTAAATAATAGGGAAGGTCTCTTTTCATTGCCCAAGTCACCCAATCATTTTGGGGTGCTCTTTCTGGGGTAGTCTCTATAAGGAAAATTAGATGCGGAAGCAATTCTCCTAACGTCAATACCTCAGGAAAGAATGCAGATATACTTTTAAATTTTACAATTACAGTCCAATTAAGATGCACTATGAAACAGATAACAAAAATAGAGTATTTGACAATCACACATGAACACTAGATATATGTGGGAAAACGCCACGGGAGAAAAACCCACCACACCAAGAGAAATCACTTTTAGCTGACTACAGTAATAAGGATTACATACAATTGTCAGACTTATCCTTCTGGTGTCTGTTTACAGCAGCACTCACCATTAACAAACTTGCACAGGAACCTTTATGTTACAAACTTCACATAATAGAAATCACTCTGATCATACAATTACACAACAATCCGTCGATGCAACCCAACTTCAAACCAACCCGGTCGCGGAAATGCGCAATGTATTTATATCCATGGCATTCGCTTTACATTGAACTTCCCTCTCCGAGCGAAGTCGCCAGCGGGCCCGGTAACAACGGTTCAAATTCGTACCATTGGTCCACGAGACTCCACATAGGATAGTCAAACCAATCAATGTCGCTTTATGGCATCTCGGTGGGGAACGCGAATTCTCGCCAATGCCACATAACCTTCATACCGTGTAAGCCAAGACATTCCTACATCAAGCTTCATGTGTGTTGCAGGAGTCACCAAAGCGTCGCCCGGACAATACATAAACTTCGCCGGAAGGGTCGCATTGAGTTACCCAAGGATATACCAAAGTCCCGGTTATGCAAGCACCAAGTAGAATTGACAAGACTTAACACGTTGGCGGGGGTTTCCTATACAAGACGCCAAAGGTTACCCCGAAGTGTTCATCTATCGCCAAGACATTGCCCTTCGCTAAGACTTTACTCTGAGATCTCTAAGCTATTTCGAAGACTCTTCATCATCGGCAAGACTCACCAAAGTCGCTGGGACTTCTTACCGTAACCACCATGTTACATCGATAACTCCCGAGTTTGTCCTTGTCAGCAAGACTTTCAACTATCGCTAAGACCTCACACCGGAATCTTTAAGTTACACCGACACCACCACTCGTCGCCAGGAGTCACTCCGATGAACGTTTGGATGTCCCCATTGGCGTGACCTTCTCTATTCAGGACTTCTACTCACAGAGCCATTTGAGTTACCCCGATAGCCACTAGGCTGCTCCCGATTCAAGACATTCACCGTTGGCGAGATGTCTTCCCAAATCATTAGGAAGTTACTGGCGAAGACCTCCAAAATGCGACACTGACCCCAACCGTTGAGACTTTGACGCCGGCTGAATGTAGCCCACGAACTATCATGGAACTCTCACGGCTCACAGTTGGATAGCTGCTCGGCCCGGAGGTCTCCCCAAACTGCCCCTAAGAGATCCTGCTTGAGCCACACTATGTCGCATGATAAACTCCCGCGGTGAAAACGTTCGGCAAGACAGAAACTAGGTCACACCGACCTGTACAAAAAAAAATGTTCCAAGCTGCTTATTCAGCCAGACATTTAGAATATCACACCAACTTGGCTCTAATGGAGGTTTCAGCCTGTATTGTTTGAGGCACATATTTCCAATAGTCTCTAAAGAGCCCTAAAAGCAAAAAAAATCAAACTATGACGAAGTCGTTCTGGGAGCTCGTGGTGTGTAGGAATGCTTTATCTAGATCTAAAGGTGGATATTGAATCCCTTCAAACCAACCTCTCTCAGTTTTGGTCAAATCAACACCATTTGTGTGTTCCAATTTCAAATGCATTCTTGTAAAAATTGTTAGTGAAAGAAGTACAAAAATGGAAATAAGCATTTTTTTTTGTTTTGTACACCATGGAGTGAATCCAAGTATACCTAAACATTAAGGTGGGTAGGTAAATACTATGAAAGGACTCCTTTTGCTTCCCAAGTCCCCCTAGTTATTTCAGAGTGCACTAATTCAGAGTAGTTTGAAAGTGTCATAAAACAAAAAAATGCAAAATTATTAAATTTTCAATATTTTTGACAAATAGAAAGCATGGAAACATTGAGGTAGGTAGGAAAATACTAGGGGAGGTCTCTTTTTGTTTCCCATGTCACTCGATTGTTCAGGGATGCTCTTTCCAAGGTAGTCTCTAAAGAACTTTAAGAGCAAAAAATGCAAAATATTTAAAAAGTTTAACATTTTTGACAAATGGGTAATGTGGAAATGTCAAGGTAAGTAGGTAAATACTAGGGAAGGTCTCTTTTCATTTCCAAAGTAACCCAATTATTTTGGGGTGCTCTTTCCAAGGTAGTCTCTAAAGAGCCCTAAAAGAAAAAAATTATCAAACTTTGACAAAGTTATTCTGAGATCTCGTAGTGTGTAGGAATTCTTTGTCTAGACCTACAGGTTGATATTGAATCCCTTCAAACTGGCCTCTCTTTTTTTCAGTCAACTCAATTTTGTTTGTGTGTTCCAATGTCAAATGCATTCTTGCAAAAAATATCAGTGAAAAGCAATGCAAAAAAGGAAAGAAGAATTTTTGTTTTGTGCATCATGGAGAAAAACTAAGTATAAAAACACATCAAGATGGGTAGGTAAATTCTATGAAATGCATCCTTTTGTTGCTCAAGTCCCCTCGTGATTCAAGAGTGCACTAATCTAAGGTAGTCTTGAAAGTGTCGTAAGAGTAAAAATGCAAAATTGTTAAATTTTTAGTATTTTTGACAAATGGGTACTGTGGAAACATTGAGGTAGGTAGATAAATACTAGGGAATGTCTCTATTTGTTTCCCAAGTCACTTGATCATTCAAGGGTGCTCTTTCTAGGGTAGTCTCTAAAGAGCCTTAAGAGTAAAAAATATAAAAAATGTAAAAAATTTAGTATTTTTGAAAAATGGAAAGAATGGACATGTCAAGGTAGGAAGGTAAATAATAGGGAAGGTCTCTTTTTGTTTCCCAAGTCACCCAATTATTCTAGGGTGCTCTTTTTGAGGTAGTCTCTAAAGAGCCCTAAAAGCAAAAGATTGTCAAAATTTGATGAAGTCATTTTGGCAGCTCATGGTGCATAGGAATTATTTGTCTAGACATACAAGTGGATATCAAATCCCTTCAAACCAACTTCTCTCATTTTTAGAAAACTCAAAACCATTTTTGTGTTTCAATGTCAAATGCATTCTTGCAAAATTGTCAGTGGAAAGAAGTGCAAAACTAGAAAGAAATATTTTTTTGGTTTTGTGCATCATGGAGTGAAAACAAGTATACCAACACATCAAGGTGGGTAGGTAAACACTAAAGAAGGCCTCCTTTTTTTGCCCAATTTCCCCTATGATTCTAGAGTGCACTAATCTGTTGTAGTCTTGAAAGTGTCATAAGAGAAAAAAATGCAAAATTGTTAAATTTTTAGTATTTCTGACAAATGGGTAGTGTGGAAACGTTGAGGTAGGAAAGTAAATATTAGGGTAGGTCCCTTTTCATTTCCTTGTATTTTTTTGAGCTTTTTTTTGTTAAGACACAAACTCCAACCTACATTTGAATTGCTACCATCATTACCTCATTGTACTCATAACACAACTGTGGATGTATTGATCTGAACTACTTAAAAATATACCTTTGTTCTCCAAAAAACCTACACATATAAACAAGTGAATTATTAAGAAAATCAATCTTCAAGACCTATTAGAAACTCAACGATGGTGGATTTATTGTCATAAGCAACATGAACTACAAAGTTTGAACAAAACATTCTCTCAAATCAAATATGTACCTTGAAAATATATTGATCTACATGAACTACCATGGATGTTTTGGTATCAATTACTTGAAAATATATGTTTTTTCTATAAAACACCTACATTTTTACATATTAGTTAATTTTTTTATGCAAAATTTTAATGTACCATTAGTACAGAAACACCAATAAACTACTGAAAAAACTACTAAAAAACTACTTATAAATGACTACAGTTGGTCAGGTGACCACTAGTAGTTTATTGCCAGTCATATATAATGCAGCCAAATTGATGACTAAACCATTTTTAGTCATTTATTGGTTGTTTTGATTGATCAATTTGGTAGTATATTTAGTCGTTGATTTAGTCATGCATTGCTGCGATCTAGTCACTTATTTAGTCACTTTTTTTCCAATGTTATATTTAGTCGTTGATTTAGTCATTTTTTATTCACTGATATATTTAAATGGTCACTTCTTTAGTCATTTTTTTATTCATTGATATATTTAGTCATTGATTGTTGTTAACTAGTCACTTATTTAGTCATTTTTATTCACCGATTTCACTGGTCATATATCTAGTCATATTTATTCATTGTTCACTGATTTCTGTCAATTGGTAGTATATTTAGTCAATTTAATTATTAATTGATGTCAATTAGTAGTATAATTAGTCATTTTAATTTAATGATATTTGAGGATTTAAGCATAAAAAAAAAAATACACATCAATCATCAATTGCACACAATAAGACAACCATTAAGAAGGAAAAATGAGTGAGCTTTATTAATAAAAGAAAGGTGTTCTATATATGTAACTCCTAAATAGAATATCATTAGAATCATTATTTCTAAATACAGACCTAAAATATGAGCAATATTGCATACAAACATCATAAGAAAAAAAAACTTCTTCCAAAACAGAAATGATGGAAAACACACGTTTGAAACCCTTCTAAATGTGAGTATGCCATCTATTTCATCTCTTTAAAACTTCTACAACATAAATCTCCCTTATGTTGTAATACATGTAGAATCCAAGGAGAGTGCTGATCATGTCCGCCATAAGGGAAGCTTCCCCTTCAAACACAGTCAACAATAACCTACTAGAATATTTCCTCCTTTACATGCAATGTGCCATCTGACATGAGCAATAGGGTGTTGCCTTTTTCGCCATGAATGAAGTTGTGCCTCAATACAACCAAAAAAATTAATATTAGTTTCAATTCAAAAAGAATAAAAGTGCATTTTATATTGCAAGTTTACAAAAGAAATTCCAAACATAGTATAAAGATAAATCAATTAAAAACTGTAGCCTTGTCAACAAATGCCTTAAATAGAGTGTTCAACATAGGCTTGAAATATGCATATTGAACCCTTGATTTCAGAACCTTGTCCAAAATTTAAGAAAGGTGATGTACACTTAGATTATAGAATGAAGTTGATATATTATAGAATGAAGGCTATCAATACTAACCAGATTGGAATAACATTATCAAAAGAGGAAATTCTCCTAGAAAAACAAAGTTTCCAAGAATGCTTGATCATTTCAACAAAAATTTCAACCTTGGTTCATGTGTTGTCTCAGTAAAGATACACACCATTAAAGAATCCATTTATACATAAATTCCAATTTAAGTTGATGAGAAAAGATCTTTGATATCCAACTGGGAAGCCTTAACATCCAAAAATTACTAGCCTGATGTTTCACAACAAGTTTCCCAATTGTGACATCATCTTTACTTAAGAAACCAGATATTGATCCACTGCCATATTGAATCTCATAGGATTCTCCTTCACAAACAAAAAATGATATATATTATTTTTTTACCAACTTCCTTAATATCCCAATGTAAGTAGACTAAACTAAGTGAGGTTGAGGGTTTGAAGTAGAGTACCATCTTCTTGGTATGTGCTTGACTTTGATGACTTGTATCTCAAATGAAAATAGCAAGCTAGATGCATTGTAAAATCATTATTACAAAAATAACCATAAAATCCTCTTTAATTAAAATAATCCATCTAGATATTTCAATTAATTTCTAAGAGAGCTAATTTCACTATCCTAACAACCATCAATCTATTTACTATATATAATTTCCCAGAATTTAGAATTTGAATGTAATGAAACTAACCATAATTACCAAAGATTTGACACCAAAATGTAGTAAAAAATGAATTTTTTGATAGAATTCCTCAAAGAGATCTCATCTC
Source organism: Sequoia sempervirens (assembly GCA_007258455.2). Taxonomy (NCBI): domain Eukaryota; kingdom Viridiplantae; phylum Streptophyta; class Pinopsida; order Cupressales; family Cupressaceae; genus Sequoia; species Sequoia sempervirens. The sequence goes on along the minus strand of VDFB02109288.1, from coordinate 5 downwards.
ATGGA
>VDFB02109287.1:0-17266 GCA_007258455.2 Sequoia sempervirens | reverse complement strand
AAATCCTGATTGAAATATGCAGATACTACTGAGGAATTTGAATGTTAGTTTGAATTGTATGCAAGACTGTGAAAGATTGAGAAAGAACCTCTGTTCTTTTGTGTGCTTTAAGAAAAATTGTATATTTTCTCCACTTTCAGATAGGGGTTTCTCTAAGCAAATTGTGAATAAAATTTCCTTCCAGAATGCTCAATCTGTTTTTTTTACAATAAGCCTAAAAATGTAAATATATATATATATATATATATATATATATATGCACATAATTATTTTCCTATGTGTACACACATATATATGTAAATATATATATATATATATATATATAATTTTATAGATATACACATTTTTGTTTACAAACCTTGTATCAAACAAATTTATGTGAAGAATAGTTTTTTGAAATCTATAAAATTCAAAATTATTAACTTTGTTTTTATTTAAAGGAAAATTGTAGTTTAAAGAAGGTGCGGCTGGGATCTCTCCACCGAGCCCTCCCCATAGGGAAGGGCTGCAATCAGGAGACAATGCTTCCCTATGAGGGGGCGAAGCCCTTTGGTATATACCATATGCCATACAAATTGAATTGTAAGTCGCTTCAAATATATGTGATTCTTCGGCATTTGACTTGGTGGAAAACATAAATAACTTTAATGTTTTTGTTTGGTATGAATTATATATAAAATATATATATATATATATATATATATATATATATATATATATATATATATATACTCATGCATAAGCATACACACAAACATACAGATTCAGATTGTTATAAATTATGTTTTCTTCCACATAAATATTGCTCACTGACAATGGAATTGCACAGTAAATTTATATAAATAAATACATGAATACATAAAAGTATATTTATGTGTATATATACACACACAGGTATATATATATATAAAGATATAAATACACATACCTGGCAAAGAAATCATTGTACTTCTATAGAAAACATTACCATTTGGCAATGAAATTACAAAGAAAACATAGCAGATGAATAAGCAAATCTGAACAATACATTCTTATATTTCAAGTTGAAACTCTGAAAATGTAGAATAAATTCATACAAATCACTCTGAGTTTAGTAGTAAACTTGTTTTTATATACAAATCTGGTTACCTATTTTTTTTTCTCATACTGTCAATATTTCTAAATATCAGTGCGTTGTATAAAACATCATATATCAGATCTGAACTTAGTGAATACACATAAGACTGTGTTTGAAGCTAAATTTGAAACATTTTAGCAAATGTAGGATATTTAAAACACAATTAAAACTAGCGAGTTTCCGAAAAGAGTAATTTTTCTTTTAGCTGAAACTATCATAATTATTTGTTGTGATCAAAACTAATTTAGGAAATAGAATTTGGTCTGAATATATATTGCATTGAAAACCTACTTGAAATTGTACAAGAGAACCCCATTTGCTGATTGCATGCATGTAGCTATTTAGGCAATTCTTTGTGCAAACATTGGAAAATGATGAAACTTCTTTGAAATTAGAAATGTGTAAAATCAAATGTGAAATTACATGAAAAATGCAATATTTACTATATTTTGAGAAACTTACGGGACAGGATGTCGAAGGTGGAACCCCAGAGGTAGTAGTTTTACCGTTTCTAAAACTATCTTTTATTTTAATTATAATTGGCCAAGCACTTGCACCATTGAAATAGATGGAATTAAAATCCTAAAACTAAATGAATATAGGTCTCTACCACCTCCTGTTTGCAAGAAATATGTGATTCTCATGTTAGGAATGCATATAGGCATCAGGATTGCATCGAGAGTTCCCTCCTGCGTTGTTGTTTCAGGTTGCTAGGCTCCTCGTGTAAGGCCGGGGATTTCTTCGAGTTAGGAAGAAACCCGGGGAAGTATTGTACTTCGTGGTTGGGCGGAAAAGGCGCCTTAATCACACTCTTGGCCCCAACTTGCAAGAAGACCAGTGGTGTCACAGCGGTTGAGGTTCAGAGATTTAATGTTATAAATGTATTCATGTAATATTTGGAATGGCTTGTAAAGCCCACTTGTAAATGTAATTTTATTTGTAATTCAGTATTGTAACATTGAAATAGATGTATTGGAAAGAAAGATTTGATGTAACATTGAAATAGATGTACTGATTGAAAGTTAGTAATGTAATTGAAAACTTGAGTGAATTTATGGAAATTCATTGATATGCAAATGGCAATCATATATGTACAATGCAATGATCCTTGTTGTTAATTAAATTTATTTCTTTTGCATACATGGAATGAGATTTATTCAGAATTTATCTTTTTAGCATTCATGGAAAGATCATGACATATGCATCCTTTGTTTTACTATACTTGGAATGTATTAAGTTTGGTAAATTATTGTGGCTAAGTGAACATCAATTTTGAGCGCTATTGGAAGAGATGGATGTTAGCATGGAAAATGACAAGGAAGATGGAATGTCAGATGGGAAATGACAAAGGATAGAATTTCATGCTTTTATATTTGTCATCATCGGGCATTAAAATTGTCTCAAATGGAGCACAAACACCATGGTATGACATAGACCAAGGTGTGCAAGGTGACCATTTGTGAGAGACAAGTAGTTAAAAGTCAATGCCAAAAGACAAGGAATGCCTCAACTCATACTAAGGACCCAATTTTCCTAGTCTTTTTTCCAAGACATACTACAGACAACAAGAAAAGAAAAGTGATCATGATTCATCATCACCCCTCTAAATCCTTGACAAGACATCCTCGAGGTAGCTAGTAACATGACCAAAACCATTCAAAAAGATAAGAAAAATTTAGACCAACAAAGTGTTTGCCAGAGAGATAATGTTTGCTTGATAAGATTGACAAGATTTATTAGATTTAGTTTTAGGAAAGACACATCCTAATGAGGATAGATGATCGAGATGACCAAATTGATTGACTGTTTGACCAAAGTTGATTGATAGGTTAACAAAGGTTGATTAACTGATTTGATTGATTATGCCTAGTTTCAGGAAAGACACATCCAAAATACGGAGGGGTTAATTGACCAAGATGACAAGATTGTTTGACCAAGTGATGAGCTTGAATTGATGTGATAAAGTTTGATTGATATGATTGATCAATGCGATGACGCCTAATTTTAGGAAAGACATATCCTGTTTGAGGAAAGGAACACATTTGATAAAGTTGATTGAGTGACCATTTTGATAAACACCTAACTGTAGGAAAGAAATATCATGCTAAAGTGAATGACAAGATTGACCAATGACAATGTCTAATCTCAAGAAGGACACATCCTGATAAAAAACAAGTGATAAGACTGAATGAGACAAATGACATAATGCCCCATTTCGATATAAGACCATATGATCTGATAGTGATTGTCGATAAGATAATTGATTGATTGAAAATTAAAGATTTGTTGGATATGTTTTCCTGTTGATTCGTGGTTTGGTTTGAATAATGATTTCTTGTGGGAAAAGAACATAACCATACTCGATAAACCCTAAAGGACTGACCCAGGTCCTTGGGGGCTCATTGATTGATGGCCTTTCCTATGTTATACACATAAAGACCTCGTAGTTCGTTCAAAACAAACTAAAATTGATATGGCGTAACAAAATCCTAAGGATAGACCTAATGTCTTGGGGGCCCATTGAGTATGGGCCTTGCCTACGTAGCAAATGTGTAGAGACAATGTAGTTCGACCATACTTAAACTAACTTTGACTCTGAATTTGTTTTTGGGAGTTTTTGATGTTTTATGATTTTTTTGGATTTTGATGTTTTATGAGGCTGATACCATGCATAGGATCCCATGAAGATGTAAGTCAAGGAATTTCCCCCAATCAAGTATAGGACCAACTTATTATGTGAAAGGGGAAGTGGCGAATACAAAGGGTGATCATGAAAGTGAAGGAAGATAAATGTCTGTAGTTCTTAGGCCATGAGAAGGATGACAAGACTTTATTATGGACAAAGGATATGCTTGAATGGATGCGAGAAGGGTGGAAGATTGGGTAGAGTGATAGTAGATAGACTAACTACACATGGTGCCTGTTTGCCATGTTTTCACCATGGTACTTATCCAAAGCACCATCGAAGTGGTTTCACTTTTGGATGAATTATTTATCTTTAATATTTTTTTGATTTTAAATTTTTTTGTTGTCACCAAGATGCCTACTTTCCAGGTTTTCATCAAGGTGACTTTTCTTTTGAATTTTTGACGGGATACTCTGAGAATTAGGTGTAATATTTGTGAAGGTGAATGATTTTGATGGGCTCAAGAAATGGTTCACCTTCAAGAGTAGAGAGATGATAAGCAATGGATCCATATGCTGTTGTGATGATATAAGGGCCCAACCAATTAGGTTCAAAAAATTTGGGCTTTTCTCAATTTGTCTAATTCTTTGGATTCTCTTTCAAGACTAAGTCACCAATGTCAAAGCTCCTAGGTTAGACCTTATTGTTGTAGGTACATTGAAGGTGGTTCTAATATGCTTGCAAATGTGTCAAAGAATTTTGTCTCTTTTCATCCAGTAATTATAGCTCATGTAGATGGGACATTTTGTATTCTTCTTGATCGATCAATCCTTGTATAGATACTCTAAGGGATGGTAACTCGATCTCAATAGGAAGTATGGCCTTAGATCCAAAGATAAGGGAATATGGACTGGCTCTTGTAGGGGTGCGAACACTATTATGATAGGCCCATAAAGCAGGATTGAGTTGGAGATGCTAGTCACGACCAACATCATCGACAATCTTCTTTAAGATTTTAAGGATAGTCCTTTTAGATGCCTTAGCTTGACCATTACCCTGGGGATAATATGGGGTAGCGAAATGGTGTTGGATATGTAATTTCTCTTAGAGTTCATAGACATCCTAATTCTTGAAAGGGTGGCCATTATTTGTAATGATGGATTACGGGATACAATAGCGGCATATAATGTAATTTAGAATGAATTTGGATATCTACTTACTAGTAATGTAGGTCATTGGGATGACTTCAATCCATTTGGTAAAGTATTCTATAGCAACAAGGATAAAATTATTCCCATTTGTGGAAGTGGGATGGATCTTTCCTATGAGGTTGCGTCCTCATTGAAAAAATGGCCATGGTGATGTGAGCAGTTGCAATTCTTGAGCTGGTGCATGTATAAGATCTCCATGAATTTGACACTAGTGATATCTCTTCACAAAGTGGTAGGCATCATGTTCCATTGTAGGCCAATAATATCCTGTCCTCCTAATTTTTTTAGCTAAGGTAGGACCAACAAAGTGAGCTCCACATATACCGTGATGAACCTCTTGTAAGGCCATTTATGCTTCATTTGATTCGAGACATTGGAGGAGGGTGCTATCTAGGCTACGATAGTAAAGGCTATCTCCGATGATGACATACTTAGAGGCTTGTCATATAAACATTTTGCATTGGTTGGGAGACAAGTCAGGAGGGATAATCTAGTAATGTAAATAATTGTAAATGTCTTTGTACCATGGAGATTTGAGACCAACAAGTTCACACACGAGTTTAGTTTTAGAGATATCAAACGCAGGGACCAAAAATTGTTCTACCGATAATTCATATTGTGATGCATTACTAGGAATATCCAAGAGAGATCCAATTGTTGCCATTGCATTAACTGCCTTGTTCTAGATTCTTGGTATCTGTTCAAGGGTGATATCTTCAAAGTACAATCTAAAAATATCAACCATGCGCTTGTAGGGCATAAGCTTCTCATCCTTGGTATCATAATCATCATTGAATTGCTTGATCACTAGCTGAGAATCACCATAGACTTGAAGATCCTTGATTTTCCATTTTATTGCCATTTAGAGTCCTGTTAGTAATTCTTCATACTCAGCTATGTTATTGGTGCATGGAAATGCTATGCGAAATGACTTAGGAATGGAATCCCCTTGAGGTGTGATGAATAAAATGCCAACTCCTGAACCAAGACTTGTGTAAGATTTGTTGAAGTACAGTTTCCATGTTGTCAGTGTTTCTATGACAAAGATTGATTCATTTGGGAAATCAAATATTAAAGGATGATTTGCTTTCATTGGTGCATCTGTGAGTTGATCAACTATCACTTGTCCTTATTTCTTTTTGATCAACATATTCAATTTCATACTCACTGAGAATCATAACCCACTTAGCTAATCGCCCTGTTAAAGCTACTTTACTAAGAAGGTATTTTAGAGAATCAATTTTGGCTATCAACTTTGTCTTATGATTTAGCATGTAATGTCTCAATTTCTGGGCTATGAACACAATTGGGAGGCATTCCCATTCAATAGGGGTGTATTTTAACTCACAGCCAACCAAGGTACGACTGATGTAGTAGATTGCTCATTCTTTGCCATTATTGTCATTTTGTGCTAATAATGCCCCCAGTGTTGATGTAGTTGTTGTTACATATAATATAAAATGTCTACCATCAATCAGAGCCATAAGAACTGGTGGAGTCAATAGATAATGCTTAATTTGCTCGAATGCTTCTTGACATTTCTCTGTCCAAACGAAGGGAATTCCATTTCGTAACAAATGTTGAAATGGATGAATCTTGTCTGCTAGCTAAGCGATGAACCTACAGATTGATTGTAATATTCCTTGTAAATTTATTAACTAACTGATGTTGGTTGGAAACAACATGTCCAAGATATATTTTAATTTTGTAGGATCAACCTCTATTCCTTTGTGGGAGACAATGTACCCTAAGAGTTTTCCTGATTGGACCCAAAAACATATTTCTTTGGATTTAATCTGAGTTTGTACTTTTTAAGCTGTGTGAAAATATTATCCAAGATTGCAAGGTGACCGCTTCTTTCTAGAGATTTTGAGACAAGATCATCAACATAATCCTCCATAAGTACATGCATATAATCATGAAAAATGGTAGTCATGGCTCTTTGATATGTAGCTTTGGCATTCTTTAGTCCAAATGGCATAACATTCCAATAGAAAGTTCCCCAAGCACATGTGAAGGCTGTCTTTGGTTGATCTTCAGGAGCAATTCTTATTTGATTGTAGCTCGAGAATCTGTCCATAATTGATAGCATTTCATATCCAACAGTGAGGTCAACTATGATATCAATATTTGGTAAGGGGAAATCATCTTTAGGATAAGCCTTGTTAACATCTCTAAAATTTGTGCATACTCTAATTTGACCATTTAGTTTTGTGACAGGAACAAGATTAGATATCCAATTTGCATAATCAATAGAGTGTATGAATCCAACATCCAAGAGTTTCTTTAGTTTAACCTTGACTAGGAGTGCAATCTATGGGTGCATTTTCCTTAGATTTTGTTTATATGGTTTGGCATTTGGTATCAATGGAAAGTGATGTAAAACAAGCTCGAGGTCCAACCCAGGAATGTCAACATATGACCATGAAAAATTAACTTGTCTTTCTGAAAAGAATGTTGTGAACTTAGGTTTTTCCTTAGTGGTCAAAGATGCTGCAAGTTGTATAATTCTAGAATTTTCTTGTGTCCCAATGTTCACTTATTTTGTTTCTTCTATGAGCAATAGCGATCTCTCTCGGTCTATAGGGAGACTATCCAATCCTCCATCCTTAGGTGCCTCAAAGAGTTTTTCACCTTCAGATACGTCCTTTATTTTTACTTTTTCATGATCAACAGGCGCCTTTTGGTTTTCACCTGAAGAGCTATTCTTTTTATTTTGACTTTTTTCATTTTCACTTTTGTGACTAGAGGAGAGGACAGTCTCACCAAAGTATGTTGCACTATTTAGTTCTATGACAAAACCAACCATATGATCCCCACTCGGTATTCCTTCACAAAGTCCCATGAACTTAGCAATTGCTTCGTCATTCTCGAATGTGTCTAAACTTGGTGGTTCTTGTTGACCCCAATCTATTAATTGTGGGTAAACAAGGGGTAGGCCATCATCAATGTTGTCAAGGGTCATGGTATAGGAAAATAAGGTAAATATAGAGGTAGAGTCATTGGGTTCCTAGAAGGTTTCAAAATAATCAGGTTCCCAAAAGTGTTTGATCCAAGCTTCCCTTTTCAAGGGGACCTTTTGGTGGGTATTTGATGGGTTTTGTGGGGGACCAATTTTAAACATTTGGTTAAATCTTTCTTCAAATGTAGGATCACTAGGTTCTTTGAATGTTTCCTCAAGGTTATAATTATTGATAAATCTATTGGATTCCAAATCCCATTCCCATTCATTGGAATTAGAATCGATATAGTAGTCCTTAGATGTCTCAATTTCAATTGAAGCATTAACAATATCACTCAAAGGCGACCCGATACCATGGATAGTCACTTTTACTGATACAAACCCTAACCCTTGATACTTTAGTAATTTAGGAGGAAATAATGGTTCCACTATGCCACTTTTGTTTAGACCAAGGCTGTTGTGTTCATCATATCCTTGTTGCTTCATCAATAGAAACCCTTTTGGATACTGTTCAATTGGTAACTGCTTAGGTTCTATGTCCTCTTCTTTATATAGCCATGTATAAATGTGGTCATCCAAAGATTCTTTGGCTAACTACCCCCATTTGGTGAAGGTGGTAGGGGGATTATGGATGATAACCTTAGGCTATGTGGGATGCGGTTTACCATAAGACTTTGGTCATTTGGGTAACTTTACAATGCAAAAGAGACTCTTCATATTATATTCTTCGCATTCTTTGTATTGAATTCTGGATTTTGGGATTGGATGGTGGGGTGAATGGAGTGGATGATTTGACAAGGTCAGATGGATCAATGTAGTGGGATGAAGTGGAAGATGAGGTCTCTTGATTTATGGGAACTTGACACTCAACAATTCCTTTTAGCTTTGTGCAATACTGAAAGCGATCAAGATTGCCAGGAATAGTAATTTCGGTGCCATTATGTGGAAAATTGAGGCATTGGTGGTATGTGGATGGTATAGCCTTCATGGCATGAATCCATGGGAAGGAAAGGAGAAGGTTGTAATGTAAATCTAGATCCAATATGTGAAAAACTGTATTTTGCATAGCTGGACCAACTTTTATGGGAAGCAAAATGACTCCTTTAGATGAACATTCAACATCATCATAGGATTTGATAACAATTTTCTTGGTTTGATCAATGCAATTCCTAGAGTATCCCAATGATTTTACCAATTGTAGGGAATAAATGTTCAAACCTGCTCCACCATCTACCAGGACTCATCTGATCTTATGTTTATTGACATAGAATTCTAGCTGTAGGGGATCATTATGATTGGACTTTTGTATGAAAAAAGTCTTGTTCAGAGAAGGTGACATGATGTAGCATAGATAGGTACCCAATCATGGCTTGAAATTCATTTGCATCTAGATTAGTGGGTACAAATACTTCCTGCAAGGATTTGTCAAGGATAGTTCTGTGTTGGGGGGATATGCGAAGGAGCCCTAGAATAGAAATTTGTGCAGGAGTCTTGCCTAGCTGGTCTAGGAGATTATACTAGCTTTTTGGTTCTGAAGTGGAAGGAGGGTCTGGAAGAGTGACCTTGGATCTGTGAGTGGTGACAACACACTTTGAACTTTTCTTATTTATGGTAATGGTGGCAACACGATCATCAAAGGTTAGTATATTATGGATAATGGTGTTGTAATCATGTGCGACATGGGTATAATTGGCATTATTGTTATTCCCTAAACTAGAGGCTTTTCCTTTGTCATGATCTTGAAAGGAAGTTTTAAATATGGTATGATCAACATTTGTCTTTCCTTGTTAATTGTATATTGAGATGATTCCCTATTCAATGAGGTCTTGTATGAAATTTTTGAGTGCCCAACATCTAGATGTCTTATGTCCTTTTTTGCGGTGATATTCACAATATTCATCTTCCTTCCACTAGTTGGGTTTGATCAATGATGGTTCATAGTTTTTCATGTTTGTTAGTTGGATGACATTGGATTACAAGAGTGTCTTTAGGATGGATTTAATGCATTCATCCAATGGGGTGTATGTTCTCTTGGCGCAGGGAGGACCTCTGTGTTGTTTGTTGTTCTGGACTGTGTTCAATGTCTGATATGGACCTTGTGTTTGAGGATTTGATGTGTTGAGTGTATTTGAAGTGTATGGACCTTTGAGATGAATGGTAGGGCCTTTTTTTATCACTTTAGCATCAACAATCCCATCATTAGTGAAATTTTTATTTTGGGACCAAAATTTACCTTTGTCATTGTTCATCTTAGGGGTTTCTTTGTGTACTTTAATTAGTCCCTTCACAATAAGAGCCTTTTCAATAATGAAACCTTTCTCCATGATTTCCTCAAAAGCTCTACAACATTGGATTTGTAGACCACTCATCAATTATGGGTGAAGGTTTTCTAGAAAGATGGGGACTAATTATTTTCTTAGGACGTGACAAGGACACTTGTTGGCCATACCTCACCATCTTTGGTAAAACATGGTGAGTGATTCCCGTTCTTCTTGTTTGGTAGTGCATAAATTTGCAAGGGTCATATCACTTTCGATGTTGAAGGAAAAGTGATTAATGAATTTTTCAACCAACTCACCCCATGTTCTAATCCCTAGAGGAAGATGTGTGAACCAATCTAGGGATGTCCTCGTGAGAATTCATGGAAACAATCTCATCAAATAGGTAGGATCATATGCAATTTCCATGCATGCCATATTAAATTCTCTTATATGTTCCACTGGATCCCCTTTCCATTTATATTTGGGTAAAATCAGTGTTTTGAAGTGAGGGGGAAATGGTGGCATGCATAGATTTTTGTTGAATGGATAGGGGCACAATTCTTCCATGGAATAAGTTTTCTTGCTAGTTCCCAATTGCATGTTGGTCATCTATTATTGTATGGATTGTATTTTTTGCATTAAAGTGTTTGCAAGAGAGGGTGTTGTATTGGTTTGATTTTGCATAATGGGGTTGGTGTTGAGATATGTTGGATTGGAATTTTGTGGCATAGGACCTTGGTTAGCTTGTTGATGTGTAAATGTTGTATTGGTATTGGTTGGACTTGGAGTGAAACTAGAATTTAGATTAGTCCCAAAAGTCATGTTGGTATTTGGTATTGAATTTTGCAATTGTGGTGTGGGTCCTTGATTTATTCCTTGGATTTGAAATAATGAACCTTGGTTGGTATAAAGTGTAGGACCTTGATTTGTGTTTTGGAGTGATGGTGTAAGTTCTTGATTGTTGCTTGAAAATGTAGGTCCTTGGGTGGTATTTTTGAATGAAGGGGGAGGTCCTTGATTCGTGTTTTAAAATGTAGGTCCTTGGTTGGTGTTTTGATTTGGAGTTCTTCATGGGACAATATGAATCCTTTTAGATTTGTTTGGTTGATTTTGATTTGATGGGGTAGTGTTTTGAAATTGAAATGTGGGACCTTGGTTCATGTTTTGAAGTGTGGGTGTGGGACCTTAAGATGTAGGACCTTGGCTCATGTTTTAGACTATAGTTGTGGGGCCTTGTGATATAGAACCATGGTTTGTGTTTTGAAAAAGAGGATTTGTAAAGGTCTTACCCATGGAATTTGATGAGCTGCCAAATGTGAAATTTCCTCCTTGTGTTGTGGCATGTGTTATCTTGTTTGTAAGTGTGGATATGTTAGGGATATGTATGGTAGTGGTAGCCATGTGTGTTGTTGTCCCAAGTGGTAATGTGGTAATTTTTTTTTGTGAGGATGGAATTCCTAAGGAAAATGGGTTTTGAGTAGCTCCTTCTACAATGGTTGAGATATCAAAGCCTTGAGGGAGTTTAGCACCCTTTTTGGATAGTGCATAAAAGTATCTATTAGGATCAGCATTAATGAGCTCATCAATAAGACGTAGAATCCTTGGATCTTGGTAAGCTCTTTCAATCTCTTTGGGGATCAATTTCTAGTTGAATTCTTCTAAGTTTAAATTGTCAAATGTGTCAATTGGGTCTCTTTGTGGTGTAGATTGACTTGAATTGGATCCAAAGTTGGTGTCATGATGTGGAATAGGAAAGGGATCATTTGAGGCATCCATGTACTTTCTTTTAGTTCATGACCTTGTTTCCACCATGTAAGAGTTGCAAGTTTGGAAGGTAATGCAAGGTAATGTAGGACTAAACTATGTTTTCGTGATTTTTTTGGGTATAAGGATGCAAGGTGATCATGCAAGGATAATGATGACTCTGGGACCAAAGGATGAAGCTAAATGAGACTAATGGGTGCCAAATGATACTAAAGAGAAACTATTCTATGATCAAAGATAATGATATGAAGGCTAGTTAATGCTAAATTAAAGATCAAAGGTCATAATGTAAGTAAGCCTAAGATGAGGATAAGCTATTTTTTGCGATTTTTGGGGATATAGGGATGCAAAGTGAAAATTTAATCTAAATCCAAATCAAGGAATGATAGGACATTAAGGATGGTATGATCAAAGGATAGGGTGTGAAGCTAAATGATACTAGCAAGATGACACTAAGGATATGAACCTTAAGATTTAAGAAAAGGGGATGATAATCAAGCTATTGTAGGTCCAAGATAACTAACCAAAAATGTCATTGACCTTTGTGATGACCAATATGATAGATTTGACAAGGTGAGTCTAAACTAGGACACAAGTTTAAGACTCAAGTTTTGACCAAGGTGATAATGAAAATGGTTTATAAATTTAAAAGATGAAGGTCAATGACAAGTTGGATAAGCAACCATGGACTGTCCAAATGCTTGATATGTATCTTATGTCTGAAGTCTAAAAGGTATATGCAACCTAAGGTCTAGAATTAATTTTTGCAAGGCAAAGGATGAGGAGGGAAACCTAGAATGTAATGCAATCCTAAATGAAAGTGATGGGATGGATAGGTGAAACTTTGCAAGTTTAAGGTTTGGAAATCAGGATCACTATTAAGATGAATTGATTCGGTTTTGGACAAGGATTTTATGAATTTTTGATAATTAGGTAGTTGCGGCACTATTTTTCTCAGATGTGTCATTTTAGTTGCGGGGTTCTGATAAGCAATTGCGGTGCACAATAGTAGTTGCAACTCTGTTTCTGGCAGATGCAGTGCAAGATATTAGTTGTGGTTTCCTGGTTAACAGTTGTGACATAGAATTGTAGTTGTGGGCTTGTTTCACGTAGTTGTAGTTCACAGAGTGTTTTTTTTGCAATTTGATAATTTTTGATGGATTTTTGATTAGTTTTGATGAGATTTTGTGAAATAAGTCTTGGAAAACAAAAAAAATAGTCAGCAAACACTTGTTTCGTCTAATTTTGAGTGTGAAAATGTTTGAATTCAATGTAAATAAAGACACTCGTAGACAATCTGCAACCTAGGCTCAAAAAAGATACTTGTTGGATCCCTACTAGGATTGCTCCAAACACCTAAACAGAGTGAACAACTAGAGACCTTGGTGGCGCTATCCCCCCTTACACGACATGGGATCACTATGATCTCTTACCCCTAAAGATCCAAAAACCTTGAGGGATTTCCTATCTCTACACTGAATGGTGGAACGTAGGGCGGCTTCAGAACGACCGTTCTTGTGCCAACAAGTAAAGGGTTTTTGGCCACTAAAACAATGGTTCTTAGTCTATGTTTTGGGGAAATACTAGTGCCTATGTGCAAGGCAAGATTAGCTAAATTAAGAGGCCTCCTAGTACCTTCCTAAAAAAGGACTTTGACATGTCACACAGACACTAGGGGTGGCACTTGTTTGCATAGGACATCCTCACCAGGTTATCAAAGAATTTCCCAACAATCATGACAATTTGTATAGTAGACCAAAATAGTACCACTTGGGTAGTTCCCTCTTTCGAGGTAGGCCCTCTAAAGGGTAAATAAAAGCAAGGAAGTGCATTATTTTTTGTCTCCTAGATCATACAAAGTGCAAGGAGAGAGCATACACCTTTTCCTCACACTCACATGGGGTTCATTTTAAATCCAAATCAAAATATGTGGGTGGTTATACAAGATTCCAAAGGAATGCTTTTGATTCTCAAGATCATCAAGTGGCATGAGAGAAGAGCATACACATCCAATGACAAAAATTCAAACCACAAGACACGAAAAAAACTTGTTAATTTTAACCTTTCTTATGACGTGAAACAAACACTTGGGTTCTTTTTAATCCAATGACGTGTGATGCATGTTAATTTTAAAACCCATGAGTGAAGATATGAATTTTTTTGTTCATTTTAACCTTCATGAATGAAATGCATGTTCATTTTAACCTTATGAATGTGATGCAAGTTTGTAGTTGTTGTGAGCAAATAAAATAAATTGATTATCCTTAAAAGAAATGATGACGAGTTTTATTTTGTTTCTAAATAAATAGTTTTAACACTCCTTAAATCAAACACCACACACTGAAAAGAGATGGTTATCACACCAAAAACCCTATTCTAATGAAAACCCAAAAATAAAATTGAAATAAAACTAAAAATAGAAAATGATATACCTAACTAGGTAGATGCATCATTCTAGTTCACACTTGCGTCACTCTATTGTGGACCAGTCTGTAGTAGTTGTGTCATTTAGTTGCATCACAATTTCAAATTCGAATCTCCTGCCTTCAAATGCATCATTATTTTGAATCTCAGATTCCTGCCTGCAATTACATTGCGATTTTTGTCAGTTGCCTCATTTCTTCTCAGTTGTGTTATTGTGCGTCTTAGTTGTGTCACACGAACTTGTTGCATGAAAAAAACAAAAAGAAAACATGATTTTTTCTGCAAAATCTGTACGATTCACATCAAGTTCACCAATGTAAGATGGGTAAGTCAAAATAGCATAGATTAAGTGACAACCACAACACTATCTAAGCTAAAATCCCAATCTAAAATAAGAGACAATAATCAAATGAAAGGAGAAAAATGAAAACATTCAAACAAAGCACTCCCCATATTGAAGTTGAATAACTTCTCTTGTCTCTCCTCAAACTACCTTTGCAAGTTTCCTTAGATCATAGTATATGTGTGCAAATACCTGCAAACAAAAAGATTGAAAGTTGGAGATAAGTGGTTGTTAAATCGAAAATGGAGGAGGAAGGCTTCTTTTATAGACAACCATTCGAATGGACGACCTAGATCAAAGTTCTAGAAATATTCCAAGATTGAGGGTTGAGAAAACATGGAACACAGGGGAGTGGGGGGTTACAAAATGAAGGGTCAAAATTGAGAAGAGACTAGAATTAATCAATGATCGAGATTCAAAAATGAGATAGTGGAGGGATAATGGAGAAATTAAAAATTAAAATCATTTAATTCATGAGAAGGAATCTTTGACTAAGTGGAGGCATAAATTATTTATTTGAGGAAAAAGGAAGTGGACATTTAATTAAAATGATTTATGTAACCATTTTAATTAAATAAGAAGAAATGGAGAAAGAGAATTAAATAATTAATTTAGATTAATTATTTAATAAGGAAGAAATGATAAAAAGATAATTAAATAATTTTGATCATTATTTAACTATAGAAGAATTAAGAGACTAATGAATAGATAAATAATAAATAATAATTATTTACCTATAGACGAATGATGAAAGGAAAATAATTAAATAAATGATGGTTTATTTAATTATTGAAGAAAAGGGGTTAGCAACGTAATTAAATTGATTAAGAGGAACAAAAAAATTGAATTAATTAAATAATTAAAATTATTTAATTATGCAGGGATGAAGACCAAGATGATGGAAAAATGACACTCGCAGACCAAGACATTTTTCAATGTCTACAGGTCACAATGAAATATTCTTCAATACTGTCCACATTGGAGGACTCCATCTCATCCCTTGCAAACAATGTGAGCTTGTTCTTAAGGTTCCTCTTTCTATGATGGGGTAGAAACCTCACTTTGCAACTAAACCTATTCATTGTATACTCTTTGTTCAATGCATTAAAATCAATTGGGATAATTGGCTTTGATGTTGAGGTTGAAGAATTTACAAATCATTTCTCTATGCAACACTATCAATTGTTCACCCTTGGAGCTTAGTAGAGTTCTTTTCTACCCATCATACTTTCTAGAAATATCTCTAATCAATTCAACATTGATAAACACATTGGGAACAATGAGTCTTCCTAAATCAAAGTTCTAGATAGTTGAGATGGGACAAACAACACTACCATGCCTATGATAGTAATTAAACAAATCCCAACCTTGAATAGGGATAACTATATCCCTAACAAACTTTTCTCTACAAATAAGCCTATCTGACAAAATACTAGTTCCTTGGGCATGCTTCACCCTCTTTAGAAGAGTTTTGTTATAGCAACTAGGGTTTTAGAAATTCACCCACAACTAAGGTTTCTTACAATCACACTGAGCTTTTAGAATATCTCAGAAACCCTAACACTCAAAATATTGAAAATTGAAATGATTTTTTTACAATAGTAGGAGAAGAAATTCTAAATCACTAGTTTGTACTCCTTGAAAACTCTAGTTTCACACTTTGCAACTTCAAAATCACCATTACAACTTTTCCCAACCTTACAATTCTCATATGAATGCTTGAGAACAATGAATTCAATGAAATGGATTTGGAATTCTTAAAGACCAAAAAATCATAACTTTTAGGAATAATGCTCATACAAGTGAAATAAATGAACTTCCCACAAGTCATTTTCAAGTTTTATTTTAGACCGTCAATCTTGATGAGAGTGTTGAGACCAACGACAAGCACATCATTTATCCTTTAGCACAAAAAAACGTTTGAAGTAATCATTGTAAAAGTTGTGTTGTGAAGAAGGGATGTGCTATAATGACACATCAACACTTGTCTAAGTGAGCTAAATGGAGAGACAAAAAAACACATCAACTTGCCTGAACACCATGGAGGATATGAGGAATTCAAGTGCATAATTTGAAAAGGCGAGAACAAATGAAGTTTTGTTGTGAAGAAATACCACACTCCAATAAGAAGCCACTAGCTATAAAGGTGTTGATAAGTCATGAGACATGCCCTAGAATTTGTCATCACAATGCAAAAGCACATCTTTAAAAAGCTCTACTTTATGGAACCCATGCTCTAAAGGGATGTTGCATTAAAATAGGAGTCAACACTTATCACACATTTAGTTTTCACATTCATTTCAACCATATTCCTAATAAGAACCAACAAATAAGTCTAGGCCTAGCCCATATGGAAGACAAATGTCCTCACAGCGCATTAGTGAAAGATCACAGTGAGCACATAGCAAAAAATCATGTTATAAAGAAGTGTTGCATTGCAATAAGGAATTTCCACCTAGAAAATGGTGGCTCCATAGATGATTCTACCAACACTAATCATTAGAGAAATAAATGTGGCACTCGAGTGCATGAGCGCAACTAAGAGAGAAGTTACATTT
>VDFB02109285.1:0-11872 GCA_007258455.2 Sequoia sempervirens | reverse complement strand
AAATTTTATAGAGGAACAAAAGCAAATAATGGTACCGCAAGAGCCCTGGTCTTTAACAGCAGTGACAGCACCATTGTTTCTCCAATCCACAGCTGTAGGCAAGCGGTCCCCATGGGCATACTGATAACGAAGAGAGGGAGAGCGTGAGGAGCGGAACAGGGTACCCAAGTAGATGTTTCTGAATTCATCATGGGTGAGGTCTGCAAACTGGTTGAGTCCCAGCCTATAGGACTCATTCTTCTGGTTGTGTGCATCTATATAAGCAAGATTGCTCTTGAATATGTGGAAGCGAGCTTCTTTCTCAAGCAGGTCATTGTAGGCTTTGCCATGCTCGCCCATCCATTGTTCATAAAGGCGGAGGAGCTCCTCCTCGCCTCCCCTGCACCACCCAAAGCAGAGCAGAGCGAACAGAGTGTACAGAGCCAACAAAAATATGGGTTTCTCCATCCCCATTTCGAATTGAATTGTATGCTCCCTTAGTGAAAATCAAAGCTGGTAGAATGCTTCAGAAGGCTGGATTTTTTTTGTATTTATAGAGGCCGTTGGCCCTCCTGGCCCTTAAAACAACTAACTGTCTGCTAATAATTTGGAGGAATGCATGATTGGGCTTCTGTTGATTGGAGGAATGCATAAATGGGCTTCTGTTGATTGATGCAGATTGGAGGCCAATTGGGCTTGTTTATCTTAGCGTCATACAGCGACGCCTTTAGATACCCATTGAGATGGGGTCCTTATCAATAACACATTTTAGCTTGCTTTATTCTCAAGCTTTTTCAAACTCTAATTGGAAGCAAAGAATCCTAGGAATCTAAGATGTGTGCACGGAAGTGTGATCTCCAAATGTAAAATGTTGTATGGGTGAGTCACATCATGACCTCATTAAAGGTCATTGTTAGGGCCTCTTATGGTAAGGGATTACTATAATTTATAGTTTTAATTTGTTATTAATGTTTGTATCATTCAATCGACTTAAACGGTAATATGTAAATTTGTTAATTAATCAAAAGGTTGTAATTTAATTAGTTGAACACAATTAGTTAGGGTGATGGTGAGTTCTTTGATTATGTCATCCAGGAAGGTTTAAATCTATAT
Organism: Sequoia sempervirens; assembly: GCA_007258455.2. Lineage (NCBI taxonomy): Eukaryota > Viridiplantae > Streptophyta > Pinopsida > Cupressales > Cupressaceae > Sequoia > Sequoia sempervirens. The sequence goes on along the minus strand of VDFB02109285.1, from coordinate 10,780 downwards.
AAGAGGTGAGGTCGATATCATGTTTTGGGTGACTTTAGTAAAATGGATACCCCTCAAACCTTGCCTCTCACTTAATGAGTTATTAGCTTAGACTTGTGCTTTTGATACCCAGATGAAAAAAATTGATATGAGAATGGTTAATCCTCAAACAAACAAAAGATTGATCTCAAGATATCATTGATGAAAAAATACTAACACAATCAAATCTAGAAACAATATTTGAATAGCATTATGGATCGTGGAAACTTGATATCATTGATCTCAAGATAGTTGATCCTTAATAATAATAAAGTTATTAATTAAATAATTAAAACCAAATTAGTATAGAATCTTAATACATATATCTAAAAGATGTCAAAATATATCTATTTGTTGAGGTGTTTATATTAAAATAATTATTTAGGATGGATAGACACTTAGAGATTATATAGATATTATTTAAGATTTAAAAAAAAAACATAAAACTATTTTTTATAAAGTGAAGAGTTACTTTATTTTACTTTTTAATTATTTTATGTATTAGATGTTTAAAAATTTGATGTCTTTACTTTATTTTTTTATACAACTATTTTATTTATTACATACTTTATTTGTTTTAGAGTTAGAATCTTTATAGTTAAAAGGTAAATGTCACTTCTAAATAGTTTTTCTTTCAACTATTCTTTTATAGATGCTTCTCCCCTCTCCTAATCTTATAGATTATACATCACATCATAATAAATTATATATGCTATAGGGGAGAGGGCCCAATAGTGGTGCACCCTAACTTTATGGGTCATAATAGCAATGAACATGCAACATTGACATTAAAAAATTATATCTCTGAGTGGCCAGGGATGTGGACAATTCAAATATTTTGTTTCACCCGCATAGACCGAGAAAAAATGTGTCATCAACATGCTTTTTGTTGAGGGGTCATAATAGACCCCCAAAAAAAGTTAGACCAATAGTGGTGTATTAAGTCATGTTTTTTAGTGCGTCAATGTGGCATCATATGATTTGTTGTTTTTTTAATGTAATGGACATATTTTGTTCAACTATTAGGTCCTCTTACAATTACTAGTTCCATACTTTTAAAATATTGAGCTTTGAACGTACATGAACTATGACATCTATTGGTACCCACACCACTATTGGGCCCTCTCCCCTAATTGACTAATACTCTAAAATGAGAGAAAAGATTCTTCTAAATTTAAACTTTATCTTTCCACAAATAAAACATGAAAGTCTCATTCATACACACATTCAAAGTGGAAATTGTCCTTGCACTTTAAGGACACTCTCCATTATAATCTATGTTTTTAACCATTTACTAGGTACTTTGGTAATGAATCTTTCTATTACTACTTTTCTCTCTTTAAACTTTTTCTTTTCTAAAGAGGGGAAAAATCTTCTTGAGAATTAGACTTTAATGTCTCTACATTTGTTTAATTACCATGCCTGTATTATGGATGCCTTTGTCTATATTCATAGTTTGACTTGAGGATTCTTATTAATAATTCTAAGGACATCAAACACACAATCATGACAAATATAATCTCATTTATCTCTTAATTTTGAAATTGGAATATAATTAGTTGTTTGTTGTATGAATACTCTAAATTATTAATTTTTTAATATTATTGTTTATAATGTTATATTTATAAGGTATGAAAGTGTTCAAAATATTTATTAATAATTTATTTTTCAATTTTGAAATTATTATAATTTTTATTAAATATTATTAATAATATTTATTAATTGTATATATTTGTAATGGTAAATATTTCATATTCATATTATTTTTCACTTATTTTTATGTTTATTTTGAGAGAATGAATTATTGCATTTATATATTATCAAATGATGTAATCTTATGTACATTTAGCCTCATTTTCCTAGTTGCCACTATAATAACACAATTTATATATCATACAACTTCCTTAATATTATTATTTGTCTCCATTTTGGCTCTTATCACATGTGTGTATGTCTTGTGTTGTTTTAATCCCTTTTACTTGGTTTATGTCACCCTTAAACATCCATACCCATTTTCTTATGTTGATCCCATGGCCTTGTTTAAATTATTTGTGTTCCCTTTAATTTAATTTTATCCCCATCACATGTCCTAATCCTACACATGATTTCACATTGATTTATCCCCTTTACCCCATTATCAAACCATAAAATGTTGTGCCTAGCCCCAGACCCCACCTTTTCCCATCCTAAATTTTACCAAGTAACAACATGTACAATTAATATGATCAATAACCATTAGATGGTCCCTTTCAAGATTAATGTCCCCTAAGAAATTAAGCTTAAGTTTCATTCATAGATAATTTCCATATTGTTGACACCTTATAGGATGACTTTGAATTTTCATCCTTTTGTCACAATCTTCAAATCTGACGTAATTAAATTCTAGGGATTCCCACCTACTAAGTACTTATCTTTGAAATCCTAAAGTAAGCCCTTAAAATTGACCGTCTTTTTTTCATTTTAATAGATTAAAATATATATATATATTTCTTAAGCTTTTTACCTATTTCTACTCATGAACAACACCCCAACACTAGTTCAAATTTTTTAAGAGTGTTCAAGCTTCATCCCCAAAGTCTCAAAAAAAAATGGTCAATGGACAACATTGCAAAAATATCTTTGAGACTAGATGGCTAATTTCCAAAGATTTCAAATAGACGAGCAAGTTTCATTTATAATTTTTGATAATAATTCATTTTTCTATGATTTATAAAGAGGTTTCTTCTTACTTCTCCCTTAAACCTTTTCAAACCACCACCATCCATTTTCATCATCTTTTGGATCTATTTTTACATCTCCCTGTCTCCCCATTCCCATTTTTCATGCATTTGTCCTAGTGTTTTACAATTTCTACTCATTTTTTCCTAAATCCACACTCAAACAAGTTTGTGCTTTAGAATTTCATATATTGAAACCCCCCCTTCCATTTTAATATTTCCATCATAAGACCATCTTATCCTTTACGTGAGTTTCTCATTGACCCTTTATTCAAGTGTAATCCCTTTTTTTACACTCATTTGAGTTGTAAACCATTACCATGTTAAACCCTTCATAAAGTTATTTAGAATTGAGGTTTCTCAGACATTATAAAACTCTTTTGGAGTGAACTCAAATATTGTTTCTAAAATATTTATCCCACCCCACTAGCTTTGTTGTGTTTCAAATGTCATTTACAATCATGTTGTAGGTTAAAATAAATTAATATGAAAATAATAATTCTAATATTTATTTATGTTCCCATGGAATTTAATATTTTAAATTAGTTTTGGTACATTGGAATATTAAAATTAAATATTTTGACAAATCCAAATAAGGCATGGGTTTCCTTGGGATGCTCATAATATGGATTCCATGACAGTTATGATAGAGGTATGACAAGTCATTAATCAGGCATGACAGAGCAACCTATTTTTGACATGCAATTAAGAGTGGAAATTTAAAATATAATTTTAAATTAATATTCCATCCAGTTGGGTGTTGGATTTTGTGGGTCATGTTTGGTATAAGTTTTTTTTTTCCATTTGGGTTTCATTTGTTCATTTTCTACAACACTTCTTTGTGTGATCTTTGGCTTTACAATTCCTTATTGGATGAAAACCCAACAAAAGTCAAAGATTTATAATGAAACCCCATTAGTTTACTAGAGACAATTTTACTCGAGATTTACATTGGATCATAAGGATTTGTAGTAGTTTCAATGTTTTTTGTGTTGATTGGAGGTTGTAGGTGAAGTTGTAGTGCATAGTTGTTGGTGAAGTTGTGTGGATTTTATGGATTGTGGTTTATTGTTGTAGAATTGTGGTTTTATGTTGTTTTGGTTCCTTTGATCAGCACCAAACTTTGGGAGTTTCATATTTTAGTTTGGAGCAGTTGGGTGTTGTGCAATGTTGTGTGAGTTGTAGTTTTCAATGAATTTATTCTAATAACCTCTAGATTTTGTTGTTGTTGTTGTTGTTGTTGTTTTTGTTTTTGTTGTTGTTGTTGTTGTTGTTGTTGTTGTGTTATAGAATTGTTGTTGTGACAACATATTTTATGCATCAAGTTAGATTATATTTATATAATAATTCTTAGGAGTTTATGTGCAAATATTGATAAAATCATGTGCATAGTTTTGTGTAGAAATTGTTAATCTCAGTGGGTATTCATAATATTTAAAAATCCAAACTTGAAGAGGGTTTGAAGTTTAATTTATTAACTCAAATTTCTTGTTTTTTCGTTGTACTTAAATAAAATTTCAAAATCTTTTAATTTGGGATATTACAATGGTTTCAAATCCAATATCTTACTTTCCTATAGGTTATTCAAATGATTGATGCTTCCAAGTGGTGGGGAGATTATATATCAAAGAAGAGAGATTAAGAGAAGAAATCATGGATGAAGAAGGAAGAGAGATTAAAGCAAAGATGAATGAAATGGTACAAGGGAAAAACTAAATTTTTGATATGTTAGAACAAATATTTTATTGGATGCAAGATAATGCAAAGGATGATAATAATAACAATGGAGATAGTTCTTCAAATTAAACTAATAGTGGGACTGCAAAAGAAAAATAAGTGGCTACACATAACTCAAAAGTTGGATTTAATAATAGACCTCTCAAGCCCAAATTCATACAAAGGGTAGAAGAGATTCTATTAGGAGAAACCTTCCTTCAAGATGATATTTCAAATGTATATGTTGAATATAGAGCACTTGCACATCAAATCTGAGAGATTTTGACATTGATAGATTTTATGTCGATGATGAAAACCAAGAGTGTAGCACATCATGAGCCCAAGTCACAATCTAGACCAAAATAATTGGAGCATTCCCTACGAAAATTAACTCTCACCACTTTTGATGGGTTAGAAAATAACACTACTAGGGCATGATTACAAAAATTAGACACATATTTGGCTCTCAAACCCATGGTAGAAGAAGAAGATGTTAAATTTTCCACCCTTTATTAGAAGCCATTGCTCATGATTGGTGGTACCATGGTTTGATTACTCAAAATCATAACCAAATTACATCATATGATAAATTTTGTAACATGTTAATTGAAAGATTTAATAGAAGGGAACCTGAAAACATTTTAGAGAGTTGGCTCACCTTAAATAAAAGGGTAGTGTGGAGGAATATGTTGCTAATTTTTAAATGTTATCAATAATGGTAACTAATGTTTTAGAAATGTAAGACTTGGTATTCTTTTCATAGAAGGATTATTTGAGAATCTTATGGTTCTTGTGAAGGCATTAAACCATCCTACATTACATGAAAACATCAGATGGAATTTGATCTAGAGATTACTATACCCCAAAAAAAACCTTATTCAAAATCTTAATTTTGGAACAAGCAAAAGGTATTTTTTAGAGGAATCATTGGTTTCTCCAACAACAAAAAATCATCTCTTCCAACTATTTCTAAGAAGATTGATGGGGAGAAAAACATGAGCTTAGAAGGAAGAAGCAATGTTTTCCTTGTAGGGATCCATGGACTCCAAGACATGGATTCCTTGACAAAGGGAAAGAACATTATATTGAGGTTGTCTCTAACAAATATTTAGATTTAGATGATGCTAAATATTTTTTAGATTCACAAGATCATGTACAAGAGAAGGAAGTTAAAGAGGAAAATATTGGTGGTACATTTGAAGCTCTTTCAAGAGAACCTAGATACCATCATTTTAGAGTTTTAAGGGTTCTACTCAAACAAAGAGTGAATATGTTAATAGACAATGGGGCCACCCAAAATTTTATTGATGACAACCTAGTAGCAAAGAGAGGTTTGAATATGGAAGAATGTGAAGGCTTTAATGTCATGGTAGTTGATGGATTCACCTTTCCTTGTACCAAAACAATTAAGTAGCTCAACATAACCTAGGAGATCATGAGGTATGTGGTTATTTTATGTCATTTGTATTGGAGGAATCAATGTGGTTTTGGGTGTACAATGCCTACATTCTCTAGGGAGTATTCATAGAATTACCAAATTATGGAGCTCAATTTTTTAGTGGATGGAAAGAATATTATACTTAGATGGATCTTGAATGAAACTCCACAAGTGGTGATAGAAAAAGGGATGGAGATGATTTTTAGAAGAGGCCAAGATGCATGGGTAGAAAACTATGTGAGATTACCTACAAATCTACCCATGGGTAAGAAAAATATCATCATGTTGATATTCAAAAAAATTATACAAGCATAGTGTGGTATTTAGTGATTTGTGTAGACACTTAAAAATGTCTTGAATGATACTACACACTTGACCCAATATACTAACATCGTTTCATCCTGAAATCCATCTTTTTTCCTGTTTGATTAAATAGACCTAGTTATTTGATTAAATGCCTCATTTTCATCTATTAATCTAATTAATCTAATTAGGTTAATTCCTACCCTCTCACACTAACATTTCATCTAGTTTAATTGAATAATGCAAATTATTTAACTTAAACCCTTTCCTTTATCTCCTCTCATTTAATTAAATAATCTAAATCATTTAGTTAAATGTCACAACCCCATTTTCATTAAATTAATTAATTATTAATGGATATCCTCACATTCCTCATCTTGCACCTTGAAATTTAGTTTTAATTACTAAATTTCTAATGTCCCCTCCCATCCACTTGCATAGGGAATATTCCAAAGGAATAATCTCCTATTTGGCTCCAAAAAGGAAATGATTTCTTTCAAACAAACTTTGTAACAAACTTTGAAAGTTGTTACAAAGTGTGTTTGTTTGAATCATTCTCAACCCTTGATGCTTTCTTTGATCCATGTGATCTTTGATTCTCATCCATTGATGAGAATCCTTGATCCACGTTTCACCCTTCATTCCATATTGACCATTGATTGACCAAATCGATCTGAGCCCTTGATTCTTCATTTGCTCTCCTATAAATGCATCACCATTTGGGGAGAAATGGATCCATCTTTTGATAGAAAAGTTATGTTGTTTAAATTCATACTCATTTGCATCCATATTTAGCATTTTTTAAATAATTTTAGATTAAATCTTCATCCATATTAACTTAAGCATCCATTAATGGCTTCCATTTTAGATTAGCTCACATCCATTTTAGCATAATTTACATCCATGGCTTACATGTTTGAATGTTGTTTCCATTTAGGATAGCTTGCTTCCATATCCATAAAGAATTTTAGAATTTAGCAATCATATTTATCATATTAAACTAGTTTTGTATCCATGTTTCACACACATCTCATCAGTTTCATTGATTTTCATCAATAAAGTTGATTGGAACAACTCATAATATCCAAGGGATTTGGAAAGGGTTGTCATTCCACATCAATGCAATACCACTCCCCCAATGGGATAAGATTCAAGGTCTTAGAATAAGTTTCCTTTACGTTTTCATGTTTTTCATGTTAGTTTAATGGTTTCTTAGTCTTTTAAATTACGAATATCTCATTGGTATCATGGCTTAGGGGATTAAATAGGATTTAAATTCATTTGGATCTAGCATATTTAGTTCGTACTATGACTATGGTCACAATTTGCATCTAGGATTACCACCAGATAGGGGTTTCGAGCATATTATTAAGTTGGAATTAGGTGTAAAACCTATCATAACCACTTTATATTAGCACCTTAGAGGGTATAAAGAATAGATAGAGAAGGCCATAAAAGAATGTCTTGAGATTGGTTACTAAGTCCTAGTTCCAATCCATTTGTATCTTCATTATCCATGTTTAAAAAAAAATGGTACTATGTGAATGTGTATTGATTATAAATATTTGAATAAGAAGGCCATCAAGAACAAATATCCTATTTGTCTAGGATAGATGAGTTGATATATGAGTTGCATGGGGATTTTTACTTTTAAAAGATTGATTTGAGATCAAGATACCACCAAATCCACATTAGAGAAGAAGATGTTCAGAAGATAGCCTTCAAGTGTCACTTTGGACGCTTTGAGTTCTTGGTTATTCTATTTGGACTTACTAATTCTCCAACCACTTTCTAGTCATGCATGAACATTTTTTTTAGTAAACAATTGATGAAATTTATGCTACTTTTCTTTCCTAACATTTTGATTTATAGTAAAACATGGGAAGAGCATTTGAAACACTTGAATATAGTTTTGGGAATTCTATAGAAGTAATCTTTCTTTGGTAAGTTGTCCAAATGTGAGTTTGGTCTAATAGAAAATTTTTATTTGGGTCATATCATAAGTTCCCAAGGTGTTCAAGTGGATTAATAAAAGATCTAAACCATTTTAGATTGGCTACCTCCTACCACATTGACACAATTGAGAGGTTTCTTTGGGTTATGCATTAAGGAGCTTTTGAATGGTTTGGATCAGCCTAAACAACTTTCAAAACACTTAAGGAGTTAATGAGTGCATACCCATTACACACAATTATTGAATTTTCATTGTCATTTATTGTTAAATGTGATGTATTTGGGGAAGGTATTGGGGTTGTTAGTGTATTAAATTAATGAATCAAAAACTGAGAATTCAACAAAACCCAATTCAATAATCTAATAACTACTTCAATGAGAGAGTGTGCACATAAAAAAGAAAATCAAATTAAATCAATATTACTTCCACAAGTGTGTCTAATCTTACTCCATTGCACTTCATATTGCTACAAAATTGGTTGTAATGTGGATTGCTCTTGATTTTAGCATAGCCTTGATTCACAAAATGATAGCAAAATGGTGTAATGATAGCATAGATTCTCCAATAATTTATGGATGATCTCAAGATAATTGTAGGTTTGATAGCTTGAAAGGATGGGTGATTTATAGATTTCACCTAATACATGATCAATGATGGAGGATGATTTGGAAGATCAATGGATGAAATTGACTAAGAGATCATGATGAATGTGTACGTGATATGTGTCAAGATGTGTGGCTAAAATGATGAGTTAACTAGCTACATGGATGAACAAAGTGAGAGTGAGTGCAAATGAACTAATGTTTTTTTTTTGTCAATTCACTAAATTAGGAGATAGAGGAACATAAATAGAAATAAATAAATAATTTTTTTTACTTCATGTGCATGAGAGGAAGATATATTTAGGAAATAAATAAAATATTACTTTTATTTATTTTTAGAAGAAGTAAATATATTAAAAAAATTATTTAATTATAGAGGAAATATTAGCTAATTAAATAATTAAAATAATTTTATTATAGTGCATGAGAAGAATGTATGAATTAATTAAATGATTAAAATTATTTAATTAAGGTGGATAAGAGAAATTATTTAATTAAAGTAGATGGAGGAAATTGAAAAATTAATTAAATAATTAAATATTATTTAATTAATATGGATAGAAAAAAAATAAGAAATTAATTGAATAAATAAAATTATTTAGTTAAGGTGGATAAGAGGAATTTAGGAATTAATTAAATAATTAAAAAAATTAATTAATGTGGATAGGAAATTTTGATAAATTAATTAATTAAATAATTAAAATTTATTTAATTAATGTTGATGAGGAAATTTGATGAATTGATTAAATAATTAAAATATTTAATTAATGTTTTTGATTAACAAGAAAAATAGGTGTGATAGGGTGAATTTAAGTGCTAGAAAACGAACAGCAAACAAGAGAATGCAAATAACACTAAAAAAAACCTACACCTCAAGATTAGCCTAATTGGATTCAACACAAAATAAAGACAACAAATGGAACCTTTTACCTTGTCTCGAATTGATCCTTTGGTTGGCCCTTCGATCTTCGGTGTTGTATGCTCCTTGGATGGACACAAGATACAAGCTAGATGATGATATGATAATGGATGAAAGTGGATGCAAGTGTGAAAAATGGCTAAGTATGGCTCCTAGAAATTTTTTGCAAGAGTTTGGCTACAATGCATGATCTCCCTAAAATGAGAGAAAAGAGGGGTATTTATAGATATTTTTGGACTCTCTGGGGAAATGGACGGTCAAGATTGAGCCACCAAGATCAAGATGTAGGGCTAAGGTGAGTTGAGAACTCACAAGCCCTCACATCTTGACATGTGGCATGTGAAGTGGCTCAAAAAGGTGAAGTGGACATGAGGTGGAGTGGTAGTACATGACATGGATGGGGTACATAGTACCTTGGGATTCAGACAAGATCTCCTTATAAAGGAGGTACTTGTCCCCATGTGGGTGAGAGGACATATGGGGAATTAAAAATTCCTCAAATATTCTCATGGGGATGAGAGAAGGAATTTAAAATTCCTTTAAATGCATTGGGGGATTAAATGTGAATTAAAAATTCACATGGGGAATGGAGATGCCTTGTTCAAAAAGAGAAAGATTTTAATGAAGTTGACTAAGGACACATTCCATAAATGATATGGGGATTAGAGATGACCTAATTATGTGATTAAGGTTGTGCAAGTACTTGATTAGACTAATCAATGACACATTAGAGGCAAGTGGGAAATTATGGAGGATGAGACCCTCATGATGATTATGGGTGTGCACATTTTAATCCTAAATTAATTATGACTACGAAAGAGGGTTAGATTGCTAAGAGGGATTATAGACCAACTTGCAAAAGTTGGAGGATGTGACAATGAGAGAGAAAATAAAGAATTTAAAATTCCAAAAGATAATATGACTAAATTAAATAAAGTGATGCATTTATTTAATTTAGAGAGGAAAGAGGGGAAAAGTATTTATTAAATTAAATACTTTGGATAACCTTATGCAAGATACACAATATTAATTAAATGAATGATTTAATTAATGCCGGTAAAGAGGAAAATTTAAGGGAGCAAAGGGATGATTAAGAAGATGACTTTGACAATA
>VDFB02109284.1:0-27912 GCA_007258455.2 Sequoia sempervirens | reverse complement strand
TAAATGGGAGTTCCAGCGAGAACGGAGAAGATGATTGTGGTGATGGAATTACTGATAAGAAACAAGGAAATTGTCTGGAAGAGCATAGACAGTCTTGGAGCGGGCAACCTGTTGATTTTGGAGAAGTGGAGAGAGTTTGTAAAGTGGTGGAGGAGCTTTTTGCAATGGATCGGAATATGGAAGCTGTTCTTGATCAATGCGGAGTTAATTTGTCCCACTTATTGGTATTTCATGTCTTGAGCAGATTTTCCAATGCCCGAAAGCCTGCTTTGAGGTTTTTCAATTGGGCAGGGCAGCAGGCTGGTTTTTCGCACAATTCACTGACTTATAATATGATGATGAATATCTTGGGAAGGACAAAACAGTTCGAGACTATGTGTGAGCTATTTGAAGAGATGGGCAAGAAAGGTTCTGCGTTAACAACAGATACCTTTGAGATTGCCATCAAAGCCTGTGCAGCTGGCCGGGAGATGAAGAAAGCTGTGCAGATGTTTCTTTTAATGGAACAGTACAAATTTAGGGTCAATATTAACAACTTCAACTTTCTATTGGATGCTTTGGGTCGAGCCAAACTTGCAAAGGAAGCACAAATGCTGTTTGAAAGAATGAGAGATAAGTTTCCTCCAGATGCAATAACTTACACTGTGCTTCTGTCAGGATGGTGCAAGGTGAAGAACCTGCTACAGGCAGGAAAACTTTGGAATGAGATGTTGGATGAAGGATTCAAACCAGATCTTGTTACCCACAACATCATGTTGGAAGGCCTTTTTATAGGAAGAAGGAAGGATGAGGCTCTGAAGCTCTTTGACTTAATGAAAAAAAGCGGTCCTACTCCTAATACTAGGAGCTACACTATTGTGATTTGTTCCCTTTGTAAATTATACAAGATGGGGGAAGCCCTGAAATTCTTTATTGAAATGCAAGAAAATGGCTGCCCAATTGATGCTGCTGTTTATACTTGTTTGATCACAGGCTATGGCAATGCAAAGAATTTGGATCAGTCCTACAAATTGTTTCTAGAAATGAAAGAGAGAGGAATTCCTCATGACTGCCAGACCTACAATGCTCTGATCAAAGTCATGGCGGATCTTTGCAAACCAGATGAAGCTGCTAAACTCTATGATGAGATGATACAATGTGACTTCAAACCCACCATTCACACCTACAACATGCTTATGAAATTATATTTCAGGACAAGAAAATTTGAAAGAGGCTTTGATATATGGAATCAGATGGGTCGGAATGGGTGCAGTCCTGATGTCAATTCATACACTGTGTTTATTGGAGGGCTTATTAGGGAAGGCAGATCCCAGGAGGCATGCATCTACATTGAAAGAATGATTGAGAAGGGCATGAAGGCTCCTCGTTTTGATTATGATAAATTCCTTGCCGATTTTTCAAGAGCAGGCAGGCCTGATAGATTTGAAGAACTTGCAGAAAAGATGAAACAAACGGGGAAGTTGGATGTTGCAGACGTGTTTATTAAGTTCTCACGGAAACTGGAAAAGAAAACCAAGAAAGCCAACAGAAGACATGCCACTCCTGTTGGGCTGTGGTCTAGTGGTGAGGTTGGGCGCTTCCCAAGACGGAAATCTAGTTTTAAAACCCAGTAGGTGTAGCTGTGTGTTAATGCAGCTGTTTCAATGAAGATATTGTGAGTGGAGGCCTGCTCCTAATCCAAAACAAAGTTCTGTGTTTACTTAGCCTTCTCCAACAAAAGGAGAGGTGTTACAAGCAAATTATCAGTCAGGTCAATGCCACAGAACTTTGATATTGAATATCTGGTATACATATTATTGCGGAAGCATTTCCTCCCCCCAACAAGATAAGCATTGAGATCTGGACAAATACATAAATGAAATACTTTTAGCTCAATTCTATCATATTTGTAATCCAATATTTTGTTTGATTATCAATAAACGACAAATAATGGAAGCTATGAAACCATTAGGTCTATATTCCGTTACATTACAGTTATGGGAAAGAATTGAGCCTGGGTCACTCCTGTTATTGAGAGATGGCTTAGCCACTAAACTGCAGCCCTTTGACTTTATAAGTCAGTACTTTGGTTACATGGAAATTTCAAATATTCATCTTATTAGGTTGAGCGAGTGTAGTGCATACAGAATCAGAGGTCCATTTTTACTGTATATTGAAACAGTAACATTGGTGAAATACAGCCACTTGCAAGAATAGTATTGGAATCTTGTTGATATAACCAGCTATGTTATTACCAGACAATACCATATGGGGATGCTTTCTCTGTTGATTAAGAACAGTGGTAAATGTTAGAATGTGCAGGAATTGTAATGTGAATGTATGTTCTCCATGAGATGCAGCTTGTTCATGCATCTGAACTTGAAGAGACTTATACTGTTTTATAGACACGTTGATTCATTCTTGGATGCTTTCTAACATCAATTTTGGTTAGCCCTGCTAGCTTGAGGAGCCTGTGAGCGTTGGAATTGTGGAGAAATCTGTAATAAACATCTGAATCCTGTCAGAAGTGTCAATGTCATTAGATCTAGTCGGAGACCATTTCTGGGTTTAAGATGTTAAGAAGAAGTAGCCTCAGAAATACTTAGTAAAGCTTTTACAGATTAATACTTGGCTCTTGAAGAGATTCTTGCAGTTTTGCTCTTCTTTCTGCCAAGTGGCTATCAATAAACAGAATGATGAATAATCAGGATGATGCTATATAAAGGGGCCTTTTCTGAAGATGTGTACAGCAAGACATACACTTTCTATTTCAACAATATGGTGCACTGTATAGTGTTCAATAGACATGAGGATCTTCCCAAAGACGGGTATAGCCAAAACAACATTTTCTGATCTCCCTTCCTTTGGTGCAATTCTGGATTCAACATGCTTGTGCACAGGGACATGCACACACACACAAGCACACATCACAAAGGCATGCAGAGGCACACACACACACACACACAGAGCAGCCGTAAGCACATGCACAGAATTTACATTGTCCGAGTTTATTGCATTTGGAGGTCTAATGTTTCTGTCAATAAGGTTACATTCATAATCCTTGGGCGTACAGAATGTGATTGTACAAACCCTTAAGAGTACTTAACCCACTTGGACAAACATTCCATGATTTACGAGCTGTGAAATGGCCAAGATGGAGAACTTTTGAAGTCTTATGCAGCATTGAAGTGCATTGCAACGAATGATACAGCGTCATAATGAGAAATAGCAAGTTGTTTTACGCTGCACAACTCTCTAAGTCGGTCATAAAACTTCTAACCACAAGCAATTAATGGTCCATCCCCCACAGATCCATTTGCATGAAGCTGAAATGGAGACTCCTAGAGGCTCTCAAAGGACATAAGAATGCGATTTGGCAATCTAAATAACAGAGGAAATAGCCCTCACAGTCAAAGATCTCATACAACACATTACCTCACAGGCATGCACACGTGCAGACTTTACATTGTAAGGATATTTCACTAGGGGGCTAAGGTTTCTCTCAGTAGGGCTATATGCATAATCGGTAAACCCTCTCTATAGAGAATGGTGGTTGCACAAATCTTTGAGAGGACTTAAGCCACTTGGATTAATATTCCAAAATATCTAAGTTTTTAAGGTGATGACTAAGAGTTTCTTAATGTGCATTAAATTATGCAGCGGTACAATGATCAGTCACAAATGCTCATGTACTGTGTGACTTGGTAAGTCTTAAAACTAATGTGAGTGGTGAGGGGGGCAAAATAGCTCAAATGCATTGGCTTCTCAAGACTTTTGATTTCTGTGCTTGAGACTGGGCCATCTAAAATACAATATTTCAATATCTGCTTGGGAGGGACAGTGATAGGCCATGAAGATCAATTACAGACTCTTACAACGTGTGACTTGAAGTCAATCTTAAAACTAGTAGAAGTGATGAGTGATCCAAAATATCTCGAGTGGATTGACCTCTTTAGACTTTACAAGTCTGAGCATGAGGTGATGCTGCCTACAATACAGGCTCCAATATCCAGTTAGAAGGAATGGTGATAAAATCCCTTTCCTACCAGTCACGTAAGATGGAATAAGGTTAAAACTTGCAGAAGGAATCTATTTGAGGAGGAAAATAATCCTGGGTATATTGATTGATCTAATTGGTGGGGAAGTTGGAACCATAGATATGAAAAAGAACATCATGCTTGATTTGTCTGATAAGAAATGCCTAGTGTTTGTACGTGTGCATAAATGCCTAAGCCTCCATTTGAATGCCCCCAGTTCTTAGGCATGGCAAGGCTGCATAGGGATCTTCTCTGTTTATTATGGTGGGCAGGGGTAAGTTGCATGCAGAATTCTTTCCCTCTCGTTCCTCATTCCATTTTGGTTAGATATTATGAGCCATCCCTATCAATGCCCATGACCCCTCATTTACAGGTGCAAAGCGATCATTTGTAATAACTGAGTCTTTTGCCAGGTTCTGTCTGAGTTATTTTTCAGAGTCTCAGTGCTTGGTACATTGGCCTTGATCAATCTGACACAATTCTACAAAATGCTCTAATGGTTTTGTCTCCATTAAGTCAGTGGCTGCCATAAACATGACAAATTCATGTTAAAAAGACGTACAAAGAGGAAAGTTAAAAATCTTACATTTTGGGTTCCAATGTCCATTTATTGGGGAACAAAACAAATTATAGGCATCCCAAGAACCCTGCCAACTATAAACCTATCATATTCGTCAACAGATGTGGTGATACTGTGAACAGGGTATAGTACCTAATCGGTTCTCTTTTAGTTCCTTTTCACATCTAGTCAGTTAATTTTATTTAGGGCATCTAATTTTTGTGTCTCAAGTCATGTCATAATCCTATGTTGTCCTATACCTCACCATTGCCAAAATGTACAGGAGTCCTCTATGTACATTCCAATTGTAATTGCATCCTCTGTATAGATTATTATTCTTCTATCATGTTGATCTTTTGAGATTCTTGTGATTAGCTCTTAGGCATTTTGATCTTGGGATAGCTACTTCCATAGCTAATCCTAACATGGTTAGAGTGAGGGATTGTTTAGAGTTAGTTCATTTTTAGAAGATCTAGGGCTGCAAGTTTGATACTTTCTTGAAACTAAGTATGCTCTTGCATCTTAAGATGATTTGGAGAATTAAAAAGGTAAGAGGGTAGATTTTGAGAGGATTCTTATTTAAAGTTTTGTTTTTAGTGATTTGTGAAGCAGATCAAAGTTTACCATTGGATTTAGAGTATTCAAAAAAGTTAGTTTGAGGCTAGATCTAAAAGGGTTTGAAGGTTTTTGCTGGGCATTTGTAGTTCATTTATTAGTTAAAGCATTTGTGATAACTTCAACCGTATGATTGCATTTGGAAGGCCCAAAAACTTATAAATTAACACAAAATTTGTTGATTTTGGAGCACTTCATAGAAAAGGAAAAAATATTTTACTTTAGCCACATGAATTAGAAAGAATATTCTCTATGTAGTTGGAATATTACTTGCACAATAAAAGTTTGCAAAATCTTTGTTGGTGTTAGTGCTTGCATCAATGAATCTCTAGTACAAGCTGCGGTTAGTAAATTTCAAGGTTAAATTTATTTTCCACTAGTTTATTTATAAGCAGTGTAGGTTGTATAATGTACTACATATATCTATCCAGTCTATTGCAATGTATGTACCCACTATAGAGGTGCCACATGGTGCAAACTTGCCATTTCTCGTACACTTGCATTGATGACAATTGCATTCCATCAATGACAATTTCAAATCACTAGTAGACTTCAAAAATCGCCTAACAAATACTACAACAACCATTAAATTGCCATAAAGTGATTCCCCTCGTTTAAAAGGTGGTTTCTTGATAAAGATAACAGTTTTGATTATATGGCAAGTGGTTTTTTTTCAAATTAGCTGTGATTTTGGGATCTGGTAGAACATTTTGGCAAGGTGGTCAATGTTTTTTTTGTTTATGTACTTATTGACATCATCATTCTAGCAAATGACATCATCCTTTCACCAATCGTTTGTTGATGTCATCTTTTCATATGTTAACGTTATCAAATTGTTATACATAGTGTTATCCATTTGTGGACATTATCATTTCATTAGATGATGTTAGCAAACATTTTTTAAAATCTTCCCTTTATTGTTGGAAGTTTGGATTTTGGAGCCAATATTCAAAGCTGTGGTTCTTATTCATACAATGTCCAATTTCAAAGCAATTTCTTTTTGAAATAGGGTAGAATTTCATGTATTTGTGATGGTTCAAATGGTTTTTAGTTTGGATTGTTAGTTTTTCTAAAATTTTAATTTTTTCAATGATCTTGTTGTGCAATTCTTATTTTGGGAACTTTGAGGGGTCATATCTTGTGTAGGGTTCTTTTTGGGTCCAATTTTTTTGAAAGTGTGTATTTTTTGTATTTTGTAATGGTTCTTTCCATTTCCTCTCATATTGTTGTAGAATTGTATTTTTAACATTTGATCTTTTTTAAGACATTGTAAGCATTTATTGAATGCACTATTTTGTTTATAAATGCATTGAAATAAAGTGCCACACATTGTGGAGTTTCATATTGTCTTTGTTGTATATGTGCCTCTCATCATCAAACTAGAGCATATTGATCTCCTAAGCTTGGATAGACTTAAAACTTGGACTGTCATAGAAAAAAACCTACAAAGACTACTTTACCTATGCAAGATCTTAAAATATTTGTATTTTAGACTAGGGTGCCCTTACCCCTGTCTAGCCAATTTCATCTTAATTTTCTATGCAAAATCTTGCTCTATAGCCTTTGCTCAAATTTGGTTCCTATTTTTAACAATTTGTCCTGAAACTTCTAGATTCTGCTATACATTGTCAGTTTGACCCTTATTCACCTAATTCATTGCAGTACCCTAAAAATTATTATTCCTCACACCAAAAGTGATTAGAACTTAGCTAACTTGCGTGGCTCTCCCTCGGGGAAAATAGTGTTTTTGCCTAAAATTTGCACCTTCACAATATGTTTCCTTTCACCTCTCCCAAAATGTGTCCTAAACCAAAAATTATCATCTATCCTCCTTATATTCCTAAACCACAAGCTAAGCCTCTCTCATTATTGGAGGACCTCTAAACCAATCTAAACGTCCTTATCACATCCTAAACTTTGCAAAACAACTCACTCAAAACAATTATATACACCAAAATGTGTCGCAACAACCACATTATCATGCGGTTGCTCACACATACAACATTCAAAACAAAAAACAACCTAGAAAAAATGCAAACCACCCCCACTTTCATTCTATTTCTTCAACCTTATCTCCCCTCGCACTTCATCTTCCTCAACCTATGGGCAAAGAGTATGATCTTGTTGAGCAACTTCATAATACTCTAGCTAAGATCTCTTTGGGACTTAATTCAAACATCACTTGCATACCGCAGGGTGCTCCAAGAGGCCTTACTAAAAATAGTGGTTCCACCTTCTGCTAGACCGAAGGATGTAATAACCTTGTTTGATTGTATGCAGGCAACAAACTTGGACATCACATTCCTTCAACATGCTCTTTAGCTTTCATCCCTCATGTGTTGGCCAAATCTAACAAAGATCCACCTAGTCTTAACATTTCAACACCCAAATAGGATTTGCATTCTTGCAAAAGAATCAATTCCTCTCATGATAATATCAATACTCCTTTAATAAATAATCATACTTCTCATTTAGATAAGAATTCCTCCATTTGAGTTGGAAAAACATTATGGGGTTGGAATAAAATTATTTCTAAACTTGGATATGATGAAAACATGGAACAAAGAGTTTGATGAGAAATAAACATGCTCTAATAACAATTGTTGGGAAATTCAATCTCTATCCAAATATGACTTCAATGTATGAGATACAAGGCTTGGACTACAACAACATAAAAATCTGAAACTTATATGCAAATCTCAAAATTAGGCTGCTTTAATATGGAATTACTATGATTAGATCCTTTTTATGATGCAAAAAATCAATCAACATAACATGCTTATAAACACTACCTTATGTGAACTTCTAACACAAATATATAAAGAATAACATCACCATACGATAGCAACAATGAGACAAAAACAAGCAACACAAGAGCATCACATAACACAAAATTTACATGCATAAACTCTTGTGAGAAAAACTCCACCAAGAAGAAGGTCAAGTACGCATTATCTTCAAATAAATGAGATTACATTACAACTACTTTCATTCTCCTCCTTGCCTCCACCATGGTAGCACTTGTGCATATGCGAATAACCTCTTTATGCCTCAATTTGTCCTTGTTCCTACAATGAAATTCTAAATTTAATTGTTGCTCATTGTTTCTACATCCAAAGAGCTAAATTTATAGACTTGTGAAGACATCTTAAGCCCCAAACATGGTTCTCAAATATGACCCTTCATTCCAAACGTCCCCAACCCTTGGAATGCCTCCTTAGAATGCGAAAGAACATCAATTTTGGCTCCAAAAATTCTTTCCCTCCAACTTGGGCGCCCAAACTTGGAAGATAAACATTACATTAAATGTAATAAATGATGGAATACTAGGAGACACTTGTTGCCTCTTTCCAAGCACCCACTTGGAGAATACCAACAATCACTCTTTTGTCATTTCCCTTATATTTTGTTATCCCATTCTAGGTGTCCACATGTAGGGAATAGAATATTAAATAGTTATATCCACAAGTCACCTTTATTGTTGCTAGTAGAACCCATCACCCTTTATGCATGTAATGCAAACAATGGTGAGAATTAATATTACAAAATATTTTCCCAATTCATCCTAAGTGCGTATGGACACTTTCCATGGATGTTAGAACCATGCAATATGACATAATATTTACAAGGTAAATGGCACTTTAGTCCTAACGTTCTCCCACTTGACATTATATATTGTAAATACATCCATAGGAATCACAAACAATGGAAAAATGTCCCTTAGCAAACATGTACCATCTAAATCTTCACCATGCTCTCATGCCCCAACAAGATACCTACAAAAGCCACCATGATAACACCATCAAGCAAAAAACTCCTTACATCCTCCAACATGCCACCTATGGAAGAAAAATGAACATTTCAAGGTAAAACATATCAATTGTCACTAAAATTTGCACCAATCTTTACATGAACACAAGCATCAAATTCAAATGATAACAAAGGCTCTAAGTAGTTGTCTTACTCATGCTAGCTAGAATAGCAGCCACATAAATTTGAAACTCATCCAAGCTATTTTTTCCTCAAACTAGGGTATACAAAACATAGATAGAACTCCATGCCATCAACATACCAAAAAAATCCGTAATCAAGTCTCATCATATCCATCCTCCTATATCAATGCAACATACCAATGTACAAATGACCACAAACAAGGACGAATAATTTTTTTTACATTAACATTGAAAAACAATCTTATGGATATAGACAGTTCACATATGAGTCATCCCACTATAATCAAATGGGTGGCCTACCCACCTAGCTGCATAACTCGTAGATCCTAATCCAATAAAACATGCAAACTCATCATCGTATCAATAATCAATAAACCAAAATATCAAAGAGGATAACCAAACATATATCTAGAAACTCCCTCTACATGAGTAATGTCAAATCCGAAAAATAGGCTAAGGTGCATACCAATTCTACGTATACTACTTCACATAGAGGATGTGGCTAAATCCTCTATAACATAGTGTTAATGAAACATACACTAATATGCAAATCCTACAAACAAATACACTGCAATACCTCTCACCACTAGTCTCCATATCTTTCCCAAGTTCTTCACACTCAGCCATGTGAATATGAACATCAAAATACCATGACCAAAGAGAGAACATGCAAATCAAACCTCATCCTTGTTCCACACTAACATGTACCAAGCCATGTAATGTAAGACCTCCTTCACCATTCCTAAACTGAAAGGATATCAACATCTAATATTCAAATCGAATGAAAACATGACAACAATAGATGTAAACCTCTCATACCGAAGGTAGATAAAAAAAAATCCAATTATTCCCACAACAAAGGGAATATTCCCAAATCACAAAACATTTCATGTGCCTCTCCAAATAAGTCCTCGAAACTAAATCTATAACAAAATAAGGAGAACAACATAAATCCATAAACCATGCATCTTATTCTTAACAAGTCTTTAGAATGTTTATATTCAAGACTAACTCATATGAGAAGACTAGATACAAAAATAAAGAATGCATTTGATAATTACATTGGCGATACCTCTCAGATCATTCACCTACCAAGTAGACCAAGAGTGGGATACAAGTTTGTCCTATGCACACAACACAAATAAGTGACAATCTTCTCTTGAGGTCCATAATGGATTCACATCCATAACCAGGTGTAGACTCCTCAATCTTTATGCTAAAATCCTCATCAAAGAGTAACCATGTATCAACATATGATCTCTATAAGTAATAGATCTCTTAGCCTCACCCAAATCTCTTTAGTCTCCATAAACATCCACCAATCAATTCATGCCAACTTCAAATCCAACCCTACAAGATCATGAATCTCCAAGAAAATGATTAATACTCAAAACCAAAGAGCACCAAACAAGACCATTGTTAAAGTTCCAACTGTAGAATTAGGAACACAAACATGACATCATGATCTAACATCTCCTCTTAGGAGATCATATGCTTTGAAAGAACATATTATGGTCTAAAGAGAACCTATATCATGCCAAAACTCTAATCTATAATCAAGAGTACATCATGATATAATAACAACCATATTCTAAACCAAGCAATAAAATATACAATCACATGAAGATAAACATCCATCATCAAATGATGAATCCACATCACTACCAAAGCTCCCACTGAACCGTGTAACCAAGCTCTCCAGGCATCATGATAACCATCTCTTAATTGAAGATCCTCCATGGCCCCAACACAATCAAAGAACTCAACACCATGAGCTCCCAAAAGGTAAAATCAAATCATGATCTCCAAACCAAGAAGATACAATTGCCGCACATCCTTTGTCAATAGAGCTAAAGATGTCATTAAACTCTCAACACAATTTGTAGACAAAATCTAAGAGCTCCTTATGACACCAACAACCATTGCAAAATACCATCCATCTTTTAATCAAATATTATTCATGGATCACTATACATTGCAACAACTTAGAACCAAAAACTTGAAACAAAGAAGATAGAACACATTATGTAAATGCATAAAGCTCCCACTAAAAGTAATACTGAGTTATACATGGCATCATGACCAATATCATTTCCAACACTCTACTGAAAGTGAACAAAGCTTATCATGCACCATAAACTATTGTTATAGATTCAAATTAGCAACTATATCAAGTACTCTCAATAACCATTTGCAGTGTCATAAAATTGCACCCCCTAGCAATTTCACCTACACTTTTGTATCCACTTTAGTGTCCACTCCCTTAGTATTTGTGTAGGCTCATTTTATCCTTTGCATCAACCTTTTCCCCTCTTAGGATGCTCAGGACCCCTTTTCAGCAACTACCCTTGTGCATCAGCTTTGCGTTAAATCTTGTGTTTTCTCGTTCCCTCCATTTTGGAGAGTGATTTGTCTAGACACTAGCGCATCGCGTGAACATCCACACTCAATGATCAAATGACCATTTTTCAGGTGCCTTGCCACTTGTCACTTACCTTTATCGGTGGTAGCAACTCAGGATGCTTTGTAACTACTTGAGAATGCCTTTTTCCCTCTTCTCTCTTTTAAATCCACCTCTTTCATTTGATTGCTCTCTGGTTCTTTTCTATCTTGCTCTCTCATTCTCTCCTCTCTTTATTTTTCTATCTTGCTTGCACATCTCTCTACAACTTGCTACAATAACACTCTCATGTTCTCACAACTCTCTCTAATACTCTCTCTCTCTTTGGCTTCCTCAAGCCTTGCAAGTGATATCTATCTCTTGTCTTGTGTCTTTGAGCATCTTGGGATTTCTCACATCCCTTGTCTATGCATTTTACTATCTTGTCTACTTATCTTTTTATCTATTTATCTATCTGGATGTTTGTGGAGGTGGGAACATCGAAACAAGGGTTTGACTGAGGCAAGCCTCTAAACAACTCCAACAATTTTTCTCGGTCTTATGTATGTAGGTATTGAAGATATTCATTTGCTCGGGGCTTCATTACTTGGTCTATTGTGAGTATTTTCTATCTCTTATTCTCTTGCTTTATCATTTATATTTCACTTAGTTTACTTTATTTCAATTTTGTTATACTCTGTTATTTTGTCACATTTAAAGAGTTCTTAGCAGTCATAGTAAAGGTAGTCACTTTGTTGTTTTTTGCAATAGTCTTAGTTTTCGATCTGTATGAGATGTCAACACATAGGTCTTTGGGATGCCAGCACACTGCGTTGTCGTTCATGTGTTGAATTGTCATCCTTTGTCCAAGAGCTCATCAGTCTATCCAGAAAACCTTAGTGACCTATTCATTCTAATTCTAGAACTCTCATTAATTTATCCCATCGCTTGAGCTATGTTCCTTAAGGTAGTTGGGGATCATTTTCTCCTTGAAGACTCTTGCTTGTGTTAAGACTCAAGGGTTGCAAATTTCCCTCTACAAAATCTCTCACTGCAATAAGCATACCAATATAATAATGGTGACCAAGAATATAACCTACCAATCAAAATCCACATCAGACACTTTTACAAGATCTATACGTATGCATCTCAAAGGAGAAATACATAAACATTGCTCCAATCTCAAAGAACTAAAAAGGATTCAACCCCACATCAATAACATGCAAAATAGAGATAATCAAGTTAAAATGTGGATTTGCAAGACTCAAACACCAAGATCAACACTAGATCTAATTTTCCAAACAAACCCATACAAGAGTAACTACAGATCAATAAGAACCCTCCAAACAACCATGCAAACCTGTAATTGTCTTCATCTAGAACACCCTGAATAAAGTCTCATCACATATCTACATACCACATATTTTCGTTAACATTTAAAATATCTAAAACCATCTCTTTAAATTTGAAATGCATTTAAACATCCAAAAATTCACATCAAACATGTCATCTAAATAATGAAATAATCACAAATCTACAAACCCGCAATTGAAATCAAGAGTAAATTGTAACACAATAGAAAAACCAAGTTGTCTAAGAGCTTACAATGTATGAAATATATTGGCTCCACAACTCACAAAGAGGTTAGTGACTTGTCTTCTAGTTCTTTCATGTAACCAAGGGCTAAAAGCATGAAGCCAACATAAGCACTCCATTATGTAGTCCAAATCGATGGTGTTTCTCTATGTGACCATTATGTCCCTACCCATCCAACATGAACACCTTCTCACTGCACATTACCACAAGGTAAAGGAATAAAACCACCAAACAGGAGGATACACACATATTATCAGACAAGAGCTCTAAGTTACCAAAAACTAACCAATTCCATAAAGATCCAAAATCATGAGCTTTCAATGCCCAACATAGATCACATGACAATATTCATGGCTTCCAATCTCACAAATTTGCAAAAAAAGGTTAACTCATAGAGCATTCATTGCATCCCAACAAGCCTTCCAACGACCTCCAATTCCTTCTAAAAAATTCTCACAAAAAGAAGGAATACCCAGAACCAAATTCACCTTAAGCTTTGATACCAAATGATGAGAAATAAACAAGCTCCAATAACAATTGTTGGGAAATTCAATCTCTATCCAAATATGAATTCAATGAATGAGATACAAGGCTTGGACTACACCAACATGAAAATCTGAAAATTATATGTAAATTTGAAAATTAAGTTGCCTTAATATAGAATTACCATGATTAGATCCATCTTCTTTATGATGCCAAAAATCAGCCAACATAACATGCTTATAAACACTACCTTATGTGAGATTATAACAGAAATATATAAAGAACAACATCACCATAAGATAGCAACAATAAGAAAAAAATAATCAACACAATTGCATCACATAAAACAAGATTTATGTGGAGAAACCCTTGCGAGAAGAAACTTCACCAAGAAGAGAGGCCAAGTATATATTATCTTCAAATAAATGAGAAATTACAATACAACTACTTTAATTTTTCTCTTTTCCTCTGTTAGGAATTAGTGTTCACATAGGTGTTAGGATTTAATGTTAGTGCTCACATATATTAGAATAATAATCTGTGAGCTAAAACTTGTCACGTAATTATTATGGGTATGGTATGTTGTTATAAGTTTGTTATATAGATTATTGTATTAGTGATACAAATGTGTCGAATTGTTAAAAAAAATCAATATATTTAGGTATGTTGTTTGGGTTGTTTCCTATAAAATAGGATGTGAGAAATCCTATAAATATGTAAGCTATTTGAATGAAAATAATGAGAGGAATCACGTACTATCTTGTGCAATATCATTCTAGCTTTTGTATGTCTCTGCCCATATTTTTAATATGGTATCAGAGCAAGGATCAGTTCAAGCATGCAAAGTGAGGTTTATGATTTGAGGCCCGTTCATGATACATTAGATTCCACTTCTGTGTACCTTACAATGATTCATATCAAACATTGCAAGCCTCTGTTCCAACGACATGCAGATTTCTCGGTATACCTAACACTTCAGAGCTTCCTGCATAAGATTAGAGATTGAACAGGTCTGATCTAGCTTTTTTGTGAGATCCACATTCACGTTCTTCTTATCTAGCAGAAAAACAACACGTGGATCTGATCTAGATTTGGAATATTGAATTGATATAATGTATGCTTGAAGGTTGGTTTGTCTTCGCTTGTTGGCATTTGAGGAGATCGTCGACTTGATAGGTCGAGGGAAATCTCCATTTGTTGATCGTTACAATAGTGCTGGTGGGCGCAGTGGGGGAGTCTCTAGACGACCTGAATATCACATTCTTGTAGCTTTCTTCAACATGTGAGAATACCCTCTTAGCAACCACATCTATGATGTGTTTCAAGTTAAGATTTGTGAAAACATTGCCAACAACAAAGAGTGTATAGTTTTGAGGGTGCTAGAACCTTAGAAGTCATCGTATATTATAAAGTTGGGATAGATCAAATCAGATAGGTGTGAAACATATAATATTTGATATGACTTTAGCACTGGTATTCAAAACCCAAAGTGTGTAATGTGATGTCTATATCAAATGATGATGAGAAAAAAGTTTTTGTGATAGCAATTCGAACTCCACCAAAAGATTCAACTTGAATACGAGATAGTTGGAATTCAGTTACACATTGGAGTGACACTTATAGTGAAAGGCAGTGTGTGGGAAAGGTCAGAGAGGCCTTGGCTATGAAGGAAGGGCTCAATTTGGAGGAAATGGATGTCAAGTCAAATGAAGTCACTATTTAGTGTTCATCAAGCTAGTGTTTTAGTGTTGTTTTATTTCCTTCAATAAATATTGTATATTATTAAAGTCTAGTTGCATTTTTTTAATTTTTAGAATAGGGTCTATTGTTGTGTCAAAATTGAAAAGTGTCAAAATATTGTAAAAAATAAAAATGGCCTCAATTGTAATTGGATGCACTATTGCTTGTACGCGACGTCCATTTTGTGGGGGGATTATAAAATTAAGCCTCAAAGACAAATTTGCTAAGTAGCAAACTCAAGTGGAGGATGGAGGTATTAGAGGTTGGAGGACAATCAACGACCTCTTGTCAGTCACCAATGACGGGGCCACACACATGATATGGTGTCAAATGTACAATATGTAGTGTGTTTTTTTCAGCTTTTCAATTTGGTGTGTGAATGCTGAAAAATGATTGTATTGGAAAAGTTCTCTAATTGCAGTGCAAAGGTTCTCTGATTGAGGTGATCCTCTAACTGTCGTAATTTGTTAGAAGATGATCGGTCAATGAATATGTTCATTGGCAATGATGATCATGTGCAGCAAGATCTAGACAACAAGAACCAGACAATAGTATGCAACATTATATGATTTACATTTCAGTGTTCTTGGTTGTGTGAATAAGTGGAAATTTCACATTGTGGGGGGGAATAATAACCAATGTTCCATTCCCATTTCATGCCAAAATGACTAAATTTAGAGGAAGCTTCCAGTGGCAGTGGGGTTGTCTATGTTGTTTGAGATTGAGTGGCAACGATCGACAATAGTGACTACAATTAAGAACATTGTGTTCTTATGGAATGTAATGTGAAACCTTTTCTAGTACATGGGCTTTTTCAGATTTGTGATATGTAGATTTCCATATAACTTCCTTGATGTACAAGCATAGTGGCGAACAAAAGCACCAGTGTAATGCAGTTCATGGATCTCGAAAGGGTTTGTGGGAGGATCTAGAAAACCACATGAGGTGGACAATTGATGTGTTCTTATTCATCTCTAGGTTTGTGGTAAACCTGTGTGAAAACCATGAAAGGTTGATGGGAGGGGCCTTTCATTTTGAATCAAGATCATGATCCACAAGAGTTGGGCCTACTGCAGATGTAGAGTATGGGTTCTTACCATGTTCACACTGGAGAGTTAGATGCCATAGTTACTGGAGAGTTATCATTTCATCAGAACCTGTGCAAATTTAATTAGATACAAGTGAATTTGTAGTCTATGATGTTTTTGGGTTTATTTGTGTCGAGTTTTTCATAATTGATTTGGATCATACTTCACGATCTATCATCAGAAATCAGATAGCAAGAGACTTTATAAAGATTGTTTGAAATGCACGAGGTTTTGATGTTATGTAATGGTACTTCTCAATTTATCTGTGTTGATATTTTTTTCATCGTCATTTCAAATCATACTCTGTAATCCATCATCAAAAAACAGATAGTGAGAGACTTTATAAAGATTGATTGAAAGTTCATACGGTTATGATGTTATATAATGATGTTTCTGGATTTATCTGTGTTAAATTTTTTTCCATCATCAATTCGAATCATATTCTATAATCCATCATCAAAAAACAGATAACGAAAGAGTTTAATATCTATCTCAATCCTTACCGTGCTTAAACTTCTACGTTTCTTAAATTTTAAGAGCCATTATTTCTATAATCAATTCGAACTCCACCAAAAGATTCAACTTGAATACGAGATAGTTGGAATTCAGTTACACATTGGAGTGACACTTATAGTGAAAGGCAGTGTGTGGGAAAGGTCAGAGAGGCCTTGGCTATGAAGGAAGGGCTCAATTTGGAGGAAATGGATGTCAAGTCAAATGAAGTCACTATTTAGTGTTCATCAAGCTAGTGTTTTAGTGTTGTTTTATTTCCTTCAATAAATATTGTATATTATTAAAGTCTAGTTGCATTTTTTTAATTTTTAGAATAGGGTCTATTATTGTGTCAAAATTGAAAAGTGTTAAAATATTGTAAAAAATAAAAATGGTCTCAATTGTAATTGGATGCACTATTGCTTGTACGCGACGTCCATTTTGTGGGCGGATTATAAAATTAAGCCTCAAAGCCAAATTTGCTAAGTAGCAAACTCAAGTGGAGGATGGAGGTATCAGAGGTTGGAGGACAATCAATGACCTCTTGTTAGTCACCAATGACGAGGCCACACACATAATATGGTGTCAAATGTACAATATGTAGTGTGTTTTTTTCAGCTTTTCAATTTAGCGTGCGAATGCTGAAAAATGATTGTATTGGAAAGTAGATGACTACAAAGGTCCTCTGATTGTGGTGATCCTCTAACTGTCGTACTTCGTTAGAAGATGATCGGTTAGTGAATATATTCATTGGAAATGGTGATCATGTGCAGCAAGATCTAGACAACAAGAACCAGACAGTAGTATGCAACATGATATGATTTACATTTCAGTGTTCTTGGTTGTGTGAATAAGTGGAAATTTCACATTGTGGGGGGGAATAATAACCAATGTTCCATTCCCATTTCATGCCAAAATGACTAAATTCAAAGGAAGCTTCCAGTGGCAGTGGGGTTGTCTATGTTGTTTGAGATTGACTGGCAGTGATTGACAACAGTGACTACAATTAAGAACATTGTGTTCTTATGGAATGTAATGTGAAACCTTTTCTAGTACATGGGTTTTTTCAAATTTGTGATATGTATGATGATTTCCATATAACTTCCTTGATGTACAAGCATAGTGACGAACAAAAGCACTAGTGTAATGCAATTCATGGATCTTGAAAGGGTTTGTGGGAGGATCCAGAAAACCACATGAGGTGGACAATTGATGGGTTCTTATTCATCTCCAGGTTTGTGGTAAACCTGTGTGAAAAACATGAAAGGTTGATGGGAGGGGCCTTTCATTTTGAATCAAGATCATGGTCCAAAAGAGTTGGGCCTACTACAGATGTAGGGTATGCGTTCTTACCATGTTCACACTAAGGGGGGGTGTTAGGAATTAGTTTTCACATAGGTGTTAGGATTTAATGTTAGCGCTCACATATATTAGAATAATAATGTGTGAGCTAAAGTGTCACGTAATTATTATGGGTATGGTATGTTGTTATAAGTTTGTTATATAGATTATTGTATTAGTGGTACAAAATGTGTTGAGTTGTTAAAACAACTCAATATATTTGGGTATGTTGTTTGGATTGTTTCCTATAAAATAGGATGTGAGAAATCCTATAAATATGTAAGCTATTTGAATGAAAATAATGAGTGGAATCACGTACTATCTTGTGCAATATCAAATGTCTAGATTTTTTATGTCTCTGCCCATATTTTTAATATCCTCCACCATTGCAACACTTTTACACATGTGAACAACCTCTTTATGCCTCAACATGTCCTTGTTCCTGTAATGAAACTCTAAATTTAACTGTTTCTCATTGTTTCTACATCCAAAGAGTTGAATTTATAGACTTGTGAAGACATCTTAAGCCCCAAACATGGTTCCCAAAGATAAACCTTCATTCTAGAAACATCCCCAACCCTTGGAATGCCTCATCGAAATGAAAAAAAGATATTAGCTTTGGCTCCAATACTTTCCCTCCAACTTGGGCACCCAAACTTGGAAGATAAATATTACATTAAATGCAATAAATGATGGAATACCAAGAGACATTTGTTGCATCTTTCTAGGCACCCACTTGAGAATACCAATAGTCACTCATTTATCCTTTTCCTTATCTTTTATTATCCCATTCTAGGCATCCACATTTGGGAAAAATAATAATAAATATTTATGTCCACAAGTCACCTTTACCCCTACTAGTGGAACCCATCACCCCTTATGTATGTAATAAAAATAATGGTGAGAATTAATATTATAAAATATTTTCCCAATTCACCCTAAGTTCCTAGGGATAATTTCCAAGGATGTTGGAACCATGCAATTATGACATAGGATTTATAAGGTAGATAACACCTTGATCCTGTATAAGAGTGAATTTGCACCCCATGTGCAAATCCCCTTTTTTCCTTTATCCACCTTAAAAAATCAAGTTTGAAGGCTTAATTCCACCTAAGTCGGCTTCTTGCATCCCACTTGGCGCTTGTTTTGAGCGTCGGTGGAGGCATTTCTGTTGAGGATGCCCATGCAGCGCAAAGATGTCTGCGCGACACACTTACGTCCAGGGAAGATTCTTGCAGCTGAACCTGCAGAGGCATTACTCTTCTCATTGGAGGTGAAGTTGTAACGCCCCCTTCGGCTGACTGAACCGAATATGGCTGTTTTTCTCCATTCCTCCTTCAAATTCATCCCTTCAACATGCATTCTAACTTTTGGACTTGATTCACAAGCTTCTTCCATACTCTTGCACTCACTCTCAAACTCTCAAGCAACATTCAAAGCATTTCATTGCAGCCAAAGCAACACTCCATCACTTCGGTAGAGCAAGTTTGGGACCACACCATTGTAGCAGAGGATCGAGTACTCTCATATTCTCCCCCAAGCAGCCTTGAGTGCTCTTGGTGGAGGTGGTAAGCTTCCCTCTCCTCTCCTCTATTACTTGGTTGAGTAGCATAACACTGTTTTGCAGTGCTTCTTTTCTCTTTACTACATTACTTCCTTTATCTCATTTCCTTGGTTGTCTATGGAGGTGGAAACACCTAAATAGGGGTCTAACTGAGGTAGACCCCTATACAGCCACCCAACATTCTCCTCTCTGTCTGTGTGTAGGAGTACGTGCTTCTTGAGGGATTAGCTGGCAAACGAATTCCTTGGTGAGATTCTCCTTACTCTCTTTACTCTTGTGTATTTTCTTTATAATATTAGAGAGTATTTCATTTACTTAATCACATCATTCTGGCCCTTTAGTTAATCAACTAGGCCGTTAGTTTTATTGGTTTGACCTTGTCTTCACTGTTGACTGGCCGTATGGATGCCAACACACTTTTAAGACGCTAGTGCGCTGCACTGACGTCCAGAGACCGCGCTTTCATCCTCAGACAGAGAGCTTCCTAAGGTGTAGTGTTAGACCTAAAAACTGGTTCACCTAGCCCTTTCGTTTGTTTCGGGTTTGCAGAGTAACAGAGAGGCCTCATGGTCCTTATTACTCTCACCTCACATTTCCTTACATTACACTTAGCTAAGGTAAGTTAGGGTAGCTGCTCACATCTTGACCCTCCGCGACCTGAGGTCTTGCACATGGTGGTCCCCCTCTCTTACATTTTTGGTGAACTCGACGTGAACCATTTTGGTTCCATTTTTGCGATCCTGATAGTTCCTTTCCTCATACTCTAGGAGTTTTGTAGGTGAGAGTATTGTGAGGCTATCGCCTTACAACTCAGCCTACAACCCCTAGTTGGCGTAGTTGGAAGGTTCCAAAGGTATTGCATGACGAAACCTTAATTGGGTCACCATCTTATTTGTTAACCTTTAGGGACTCTGTGAAAGTGTTGTTAGTGTGTGTAATGGCTTCCTTCTTGCACCAACCCATCCCCTCTGCACAGCCTGTGGATAGTGGTACTCGTATAACTTTCACTTCACAGGACCTGCCGATGGGCTTTAACAAGAAACTGTCTCCTCTTTACATTCCTATGCGGATTAATGGAAACATCGTAGCAGGTGTTCTCGTTGATCCAACATCATAAGTGAACATAATAACAGAGGATATTATGCTAATAAACTTCTTACACAAGGATGGGTACAATGCTCTTGTGAGTACCATCCACACACATGACGGGCTTTCCATACCCCCTTTGGGTAGTATTGTCCTATCAGTCTTAGTTGGACCTAAGTTTGTGAAACTCCTGTTTGATATCATCCCTTGGTTTGAACTCTTTAGGGTGAAATTGGGTATCCCTTGGTTAGTGGCAATGAACACGGTACCCTCCATCATGCATAAATGTCTAAAATTTATCCACGGGGGCTCTGTGCATGTAATCCACGACACCAATTATAGACTGTCGGTTGCATGTGATAGCTACTCATTGGACCAATCTTGTCCTACACCCATTGGTCCTCTCTAGCCTAGAATGGACCTTATGCACCGAACATATCAAAACTATAAGAAAGGGCAACTAAGGCCAAAAGTGAGATACCCTCCCTCGCCTTATGCTATTTCACACAGAGCTTGCTTAAAAGCTAACAACGATGCCACTAAGGCATGAAAGAAGGAAGAAGAGAAGTGGTCTCGTGATCCTCCTTCTTCCTCTTTCGCTGGTTAGTCTCATGCTTCTTCTCGCTCCATGAGGTACCATTGGGTCTTGCTCCCTGTCTATAGGAGAACCCTATGGTGCCCACTTGGTGAAAGCCTAAGCGTCATGCTTTTGAACTTCTTTTTCTGCCAACATAACCTAGACCCGTTTGATACAACAGGAAGAAGGTCTCCTAGGGAGAGTCCTTGTTATCTTGACCTCTGCGGCCTCCTACTATGCCTGCTCCTAAGGTAGTGAGTGGAAAGAGGCCCGTTGTCGAGGCTTTCGAGTTGACTCCTCATGTTGCTCCTCAACCTGTTCCTCCTACTCCTGTGCAAGAACCTGTCCCTCCACCAGAAACAACCAAGGTGGATGTTCCCATGGTTGAGCAGGAACCTTTTGTCCCTTCACAAATCCTGGCCTCTAACTCGAAGAGCTATAGAAACTGCCTTGCTCATGAATGCAAGCATCAATGAAAGGCTATCTTGGCTAAGCAGGCCACCTTGCAAAGAAAGGAGGAAGAAATGATCGCCCATGCTTGAGGGCCTCCTACATGTCTTCTTCCTCCCTTCTACTTCTCTCCAGTCTAGTCCTATACTGCTCTCAGCTTCTGTTGTGAGTACAAATGTGCCTAACCCTAAATAGGTATAGGTGTTCATCACTCCTTTGGTGGAGCCGCCTTTGTTGATGTCTGTTCCTGATATCCAGCCTTTCCCGAAGCCCGTGGATATGATTAATACTTTTGTATCTGCTGTGGTTCTTTCTGTTGGCAAAATAAGGACATACAACTGAGAGGGGGGGTGAATCAGTTGTCACAGAATATTTAAAATTTTCAAACTTAACTTAATCTCAGATCTGATGAATGAAAAATAAACCATCAACCATCAACACATCAGAAACATAGAGAACACCAATATTTTTTTTCATGGAAACCCTGTTAGGGGAAAAACCACGGTGGATGTCAATACACAATATTATACCCTGTTAAAAGTATAAAGATGAATAATGGGAATACACATGCATTCAGGGACACTTCCTAGAGCTCACTGCTCAAATACAAGAGGGCTCACTGCCCAAAGAAGACATAGTCTTACAAAAAATTGAATTAGATCCACAGGGTATGAAGTGAGAAAATAGCTTCTACAAAAGCCTGATTATAGTTCCAATTAAGCACATAAACACTCCTTCACACTTTGCTCAAACTTCTTCACACTCTTCTCTGCAATCGAATTACTAGATCATTATTCACACATTTTCTCTTCCTCTGCTCTCACACACACTTTTACTTTTCATAAAAAACCATTCTTATATATCCGCAACATGGATTTGCATCAAAAAATTCACCGGCCAAAATAGAATATGAAATATAAAACATATACACAATGTTGACCCAAATTTACAAGTAAAATTTCAATACAAATTTGTGGCCCAAAACAACATCCTCGAGTGCGCCAAACATTCAAATTTTAATCTCCAAGGATCCACAACATGCTACAACCACCATGTCGGCTAAGAACATTAAAACCCGAACACACAAGAGAAAAATCATTAACCACAAACACACCGATCAATGTTGACGTGCAACAAGGATAGAAAATGATCTAGAAGCATCCACAACCACTATAAAACACCAACGAATCATCCACAACAACTTAACTTACAAAAATCACTTGATCTTCATTCAGGAACACAACCTGAAGTAGCAGATGTCAGAATAGAAATCTTCATAACTTGCTCAAAACGTCATGTGGACCTCTGAAACTTTTGGTGGATAAACTATATAGACTCAGGAAGAAACCCTTTAGTCCACAACAACTGATTGAAAATGTATTGATCACACCAACAGATTGATCTTCACTTCTCCACTAACAACCTGTAGCATTTCTTATTACAATTTTCTCAATATCCTCGACATATACAACCTTCAATACATCAATTCTAATAGTGCTGACATCAATGACAACGAAATATCAACAACACAACACAACATCCAACAATCTACCCCTTTGGCATTGATGGAAAAACATGATGTGAAAATACCATCAACACAACTACGGTTACTCCTTTAGGTTTTGACTCTTGTCCTCAACTCTTCCACATGATCTTCTCCTCACAAGGCTCTTCTCCCTAGATAATCACCAATTTTTCACAATAATCTTCTCCTCCTTTGAAATCAATGGCAAAGATATCTTCTATACAAGTTCTGAAACACATATCTGCACATCTGACTACTCCCCCTGAGTAGCAGGCACTGCAACATCAATCCAAATCAGAATATGATCATGAAGTGCACAAATTGATGCAAACCAATGCATCTCCAGTTCATATCAGGAGGGACAATCACCCCTAACATCCCTTTGAGATACTCAAAGGTAACTTTTGGCAATGGCTTGGTGAAAATGTCTGCAATATGTTCTTTGGTAGGCACATACTCCAGTCTGACCTCTTTCTCACTTACTTTCTCCCTCAGGAAGTGAAACTTGATTGATATATGCTTGGTCTTAGAGTGTAGCACCAAATTCTTCGATATGTTTATTGCACTTGATTTGTCACAGTATATGGCAGTAGGCTCATCATATACAACTCTGATATCTTTCAACATCCATTTCATCCACAACACTTGAGTACAATTATTTGCAGCAACAATATACTCTGCCTTAGTAGTAGATAGGGAAATGGAATTCTATTTTTTACTCAACCAAGACACCAACTTCTTCCCTAGGAAGAAGGAACCACCACTAGTGCTTCTCTTATCATCTACATCTCCTGCCCAATCTGCATCAATATAGGCACTTAAGATAAGATCATCATCTTTAGGATACCAAAGCCCAAAATCAGTTGTTCCTTTTAGATATCTGAAAATTCTCTTTACAGTAGTCACATGAGATTCTTTTGGATCAACTTGAAATCTAGCAACCATACACACAACATTCATGATGTATGGTCTAGTTTGAGTCAGGTGAAGTCAAGCGATCGTTGACTCGCGGAACACCGTTTTTCATGGGAGATCGTCGTTGCGTGTTGGCTTGCGTCAGGTTACCGTAGTTGTGCCAACCGGATTTGAGGTCAGCCGTACTTAGGCTTGTTCAGCTTGTCTCGTATTTTGGATGATGGGATGAGAGAATCCGTTGTCAGTTGGGATGGCGATCGGGAGAAAGAGTTGTCTCAGTCATGCTCGTTTCTGGTGTTCACTTTTCATTTCATCAGCAAACTTCATACACAGATCATCATCTCCTCCAAAAATAATGTCATCAACAAAGACTTCAATAATCAATTCTTTATCATGATCCAACTTAAAATAAAAGTTGCTATCAGCCATACCTTTATTGAATCCAAGCTTTAGTAAGTATTTATCTAGTCTAGCATACCAGGCTCTTGGGGCTTGCTTTTGTCCATACAGTGCTTTCTTCAATCAACAAACCATGTCTTCCTTATTAGTCAGTTGAAATCCATCTAGTTGTTCAACATATACCTCTTCCTTTAACTCACCATTCAGAAATGTTGACTTCACATCCATTTGATAGACTTTATAGTTCTTATATGCGGCATAAGAAATAAATAATCTTATAGCTTCAATTCTGGAAATAGGGGAAAAGGTTTCTTCAAAATCAATACCTTCCGTTTGTGAATACCCTTTACATACCAATCTTGCTTTATTTCGGACCACTTCACCTTGTTCATTTAGTTTATTCCGAAAGACCCGCTTAGTACCAATCACATTTTTGTCTTTAGGTCTAGGAACAAGAATCCATGTATCATTCTTTTTAATCTAGATCAATTATTCCTTCATAGCTTCCATCCAGTGTTCATCATTACAGGCTTCATTGACATTGTTAGGCTCAGTCTCAAAAATTGGACAATACTCTTCTGTAATCCTTCATCTAGTTTGCACACCTTTATTCTTATCTCCTATAATTTGATCTTCATAATGATTTAGCTTTACATACCTCAAAATTTTAGGATTCTCTTGCACTTTTGGTTCTTTTATTCATTTTTTTGCACTTACACTTGTTTCTCCTTCCTAACTTTCTTAATTCACTAGAACAATTTGAGCTTGATTTTTTGTTTGAGTATTCTTCCCTTTGTCCGTACTATCTTGCTGGTCATATAAATCATATCCACAGTATCTAGATGATCTAGTAGAGTCCTCATCAACTCTGACATCTTCACTTTCAACCATTTCCCTCAATCTTCTATTATAGCACCGACAAGCCTTGCTTTTAGTAGAGTAACCTAGAAATATTCCTTCATCGCTCCTTGTATCAAACTTGCCTATGTCCTCATCTCTCTTAATATAACACTTGCTTCCAAGGATCTTGAAATATTTAACAGTAGGCTTATAACCAAACCATAGCTCAAAAGGAGTCTTACCAAAAATACCATTGACATTTACTTGATTTAGAGTGTACACAACAATGTTTACAACTTATCTCCAATAGATGTGAGGCACATTTCCTTCCAACATCATTTTTCTAGTAGCATCCAAAATTGTTTTGTTCTTTCTCTCTACAACTCCATTCTGTTGAGGGGTTTGGGGAGCAAATAACTGTCTTCTAATTCCATGCTCTTCATAGAAGGAATTGAACTCCTGGGAAGTGAACTCACCACCTCTATTTGACCTTAGGAATTTGATGTTCAGACCTATCTCATTCTCTGCCATAGCTTTGAAACGTTTGAACTTCTCTAATGCTTCAAATTTTCCTCTTAAGAAAGCAACCCATATCATCCTAGAGTAATCATCAATAAGTAGCATAAAGTACCTTTCTCCTTGTAGACTTATGATTCTGGAGGGACCACATAGATTAGTATGCACCAACTCCAGTATTCCATTAGTATGATGTTGTTTTCTCTGAAAAGTAACTCTAGTCTATTTTCCCATCTGACATTCCTTGCATATTGTGTTAGTAAGCTTTACTAGCTTAGGTAGATCTCTTACTGCTTGAGTGGAGCTTACCTTGAAAATGTTATCAAAATTCATATGACACAACCTTCTATGACATAACCAACTTTCATCCACTTGAGCAATCAAACAACTTACATCAACACTCAGGTGAAAAATATTATCTTTTGTCTTTGTACCTGAAACAATTTCATTTCCAAAACTTCCAAGTATCTTGCATCTTTCATTTTTGAACTAAAGATTGTAACCCTTGTCCACCATGTATTCAACACTCAACAAGTTATGCTTCAAGACTTCAACATAAAGGAAATCATTAGTGTTATGTTTACCACCAAGACAAATAGATCCTTTGCCATGAATCACACCAACATTGTCATCTCTGAATCTTACAACCCCACCATCATATTTCTTTAGATTTATAAATTTTCTTTTGTCACCAGTCATATGATGTGAGCATCCACTATCAATAACCCACTCATGCTTTTCTTCAATTTGGGCTGCAAGAGCTTTCTCAACATTAGCAGATTCAGTAGCCACCAAACCATTTTCCTCGATAACAATGAAAGCCCATTCATCTTCATTTCCATTTTCTTTATCAAATTCTTCATTAGTCACACCTTCTTCAACATAATAGCATTTCTTTTGAAATCTAGGTTTGTAAGGCTTGGACCTAGGAACTCTTTTAGGACACCTTGAAGCAAAATGACCTATTTTGCTACAAGAGAAACATTTAATAGGAAACTTTCCTTTATACTTACCTTGTCCTCTGCCTTCTTTCTTCACAATCAGTGCTTCTAGCTCTTCTACCTCTCTTTATTCTTCTTCAAGCTATTTCATCTCTTCCTCATACTTTAATGTCTTTCTAGAACTTTCTCTTGAATCATATCTTTGCATCTTTCTTCTGGATACAAAAGCCTTAAATGCAAATTCAGTCTTTGGGACAAAATCACCAAATTCACTCAACTCAAAAGCAAAAAGTTTGCCAATCAACATATCTCTTGTCACATTTGTCACTGTTCTGAGCTCTTCAATAGCATGAGCCTTTGATTTGTAAGAGGGAGGGAATGATCTAAGCACTTTAGCTACAATTTCTTGTTCATCCAAGGTACCATTGACACATCTAATACCCATCACAAGTTCATTTACTTTTTGCATAAAAGAAGAAATATTTTCATCTTCACCCATCTTCAGAGTTTTGTACTTGTCTTTTAAAATTTTTAGCTTAGCAACCTTTACAAGTGCATCTCCTTCATACAAAGTCTCCAGCTTCTTCCAGATCTCATGAGTTGTCTTTATATCCATCACACTTGTCATTTCCAAATCTGTCACAACACTCAACAAAGCTTCAATAGCCCTGATATTAGTCTTAGCCTCTTTAACCTCATTTGGAGTGGAAGGACCATTCTGAGGAATAACATATCTATTCTTTGTAATCTTCCATAAGGGTTCACCAATACACCTCAAATGACATTCCATTCTTTCTTTCCATAGAGGGTAATTTGTTCCATCGAATCTAGGACTG